>JAURVB010013342.1:0-180551 GCA_033002965.1 Piper betle | reverse complement strand
TGTGCTTCGTTCGATTGCGATAGTCATAATTCTAAAAAATAAATTGATAAATTTACTTAAATAATTGGACTTGAAGTTTATTGTTTAATAATACTGGAATTTTTATTTATTTATTATTAGTTATCTTGTTGGGGGAAAAAAGAGTATGATTTTAGCCAAATCTAAATTTTTTAAAATTGATGAATTCTATCAACCCCTTATACTAATACACACCCAATTACACACTCGGTTAGACTCTATGGATGCTCGGTTGATGAGTCAAGGTGAGCAACTTTGTGTGTTGGGTAACCAAATGAGTTCAATTAATGGTCGGTTAGGTTTGATGGAGATGAACCAAGAGCGGCTGATTCAGGATATGTGTGAAACTTATATGTTATCTTCAAATTGATATCGGCAGATATAACCTTAATAGCACTCTTTGTCGCGTTTAGTACTTATGTTTTATCTTGTTTTTACCTTTTCTTTCATGTACCTTATTGTATTTTTTAGATGACAAACTGGTAGAACGATAAGTATTTTGAGAGTTGCTCTATGTAAGGGGAGTGTTCATCTATGTAGAGGGAGTGTTTGTTTTATTTATTTTTTTATCATTTTATGGAACATTGGATGATAAAAGAAAAACAAAATCAATACAGCAGTAAAATAGATACACACTCAAACAATGTACAAACCCATATGTTTGTACATTGTTCGGATTACATTGAATATTATAAATATTGTTAGCACTCTCCAACAAAAAAACAAAAATTAAGAACCACCTCAAGCAGGAAGGCGTGCTACTAAATCATTTTCTCGTCGTCAACGGTCAATCAGAGTTGGTTTAAGAACTTATTGCATTCAATCTAAACCCTATGAAGTCCATAGTCTAATCAATTATTCCAGAGGTGACTTTTTCTTGAGAACTCATTGCATTCAGTCTAAATCGTATGAAGTGTCTAAATCGTATGAAGTCCTTAGTCTAATCAATTATTCCAGAGGTGACTTTTTCTGCAACCTTTATGCAAGTGGGAATTAAGAATATGACAACATATGGGTATGCATACAAATGCCAAACAGACACAAACGTTAAATTTTTTACAGGAATGCCGAAAACCCAAATGAGAAAACGGATCCATGATTTATCTATCATAGGTGTTGTACATGTCTGCCATGGATCGATCTTAGGTGAAGATATTGAGAAACTTGAGTGTATGTGAGAACGCAGAATACTAGATGTAGACAAAAAAGAAAGTACAATTTAGAGTGTTCATGATTTGTTGTGCGATTTGCATGGTTGCAATCCGTATTAGCCATCAGTAAAATCGAAGCTAGTCAAATGATCAAATCCATGGCACTTTGTATGGATCCATCAGTTAAAACCATTTATAAGGACCACAGTTGGATATTGTATATTGAAACAATAATAGTAAAGACAGGCACTTTGTGTTTGGTGCGGGGCAGTTGGGTTTAATGAATATGAGAGAGACCCAGATCAAAAAAGAGGCGTGTGGTCTTTGGCTAGTTCATTTTTATTAGTCACCATATGTTCATGCATGGATAATGAACAGTCAAAGTATAAAATATATAATTACTCATGCATGTATTAGCATGCATGCGCACTCAACTAGACAGTTAATAGTGAAAGAAGTGTGGATGAGATAACCTAACCGGAAGTATAGTGCTGCAGTAATCTTCTTCTTCTTCTTCTTCTTTTCTTCTTCTTCTTTTTTTCGTCCACCCAATACCCGTGTCGGGAACATGAATCACGCTTAACCACACTTTTGCTGCAATATTATCGCAGTTTAAAGTTAAGTAACAGCGTCCACAGTTAGCCAATGTATACATGTACGCTGGTAGTTTCCACGGGTAAATGGGAGTGGATACATGCAAAATATCGGCCACCTCATTCATATCAAATGGGAAGAAAGCAGAAAATAATGATGATGGTGGTTAGAAGTCTTGAATGAAAGGTTTATTTGATTCTCTTCCAAAGAAAGCAAAGAAGAGAGCCTACGCTCTGCAGGGAAATAATTGGAGACTTCAGATCTCAGTTGAAGTGCAAGCTTTTCAGCATCGGGTTCAGAAAGTGGTGCTGCTGGTGATGGTAGATGCCTCCATGATTGGAATTTGGATTGAAGTTTGCACTGCAAGTTAGCAAAGGGGATGGCAAGCTTCCCAACAAGAGAGTGACAACAAGTTTTTTAAGACTGGGTCACCAAGCTGAGGTGCCACATACCGTTACACCTTCTTCAGTCATGGAAAGGAAAATACTCTTCTTCCTGCCTTTTTGTTTGGTTCTATGTAGCCTCTGGAGAAACAGACTCCCAAGATGGTAAAGATGATGCTTCCTTCTTCCTCTGCATTTTGATCACTGTTTTGCTTTTAACCTTTGGAGCTTTGTTTATTGTTTTAGGTGTGAATATTACCAGAGCTGATTGTAATCTGCTTTTAACATATGGTTTCGTTTCAGTAGTAGTAGCTTTGTAAGCTAAGCAAAAATCTGCTGCCCTGAACATTCAGATAGATGAACAATTAGATATCAGGAGTCAAATCTTAATTCATTTCATCTAGAATTGCGAAAAAATAAAACAAAAAAAACTCCTCTATAGGAACTAACCCATTTGAACACACATGGGGGTGATCTCTTTTAACAAATTAAATAAAGCACAAGAATATAGAATAAGTAGTAAAACAAGAAAAAGATGCCAACATTTTTCTATATAAAGTTAGTTTAGCAACTATACTCCCTGTGATTTGATGGAATCTCTGTACAACTGCTGCGAATGGAAACTGAAAGCATCGTTCTGCAGCTGCAGTTATTCGTTCTCTGAAGGACTCACTGGAGAACCTGCCACCAAGTTGGTTCAAGTCAGATGATCCTTGTGGAGATAAGTGGGAAGGAATCAACTGCAATGATACAAAGATCACCTCATTGTGAGCATTCTTGAGCCTTTCTGAGTCCTTAAAACCTTTTTTCCTCCTTTTGCATTTTAAGATCTTTGATAAGTGCAGGAGATTGTCCAGTATGGGATTGAAAGGCTCGCTAAGTGGTGACATTGGAGGCCTAAGTTCATTGAGAATCTTGTAAGAACCTCAACTTCAACCTGTTGAGCTTGTTGATTCCAATTTTGAACGAACTCCAACATTTAAATTGTACACGCCCTTCTCAATATACTGCAATTCCCAACATAAACCAGAGAATAAGCAGGCTTCGACCACCAGGCTTGCACCCAAGTCCAGTCAAGTTTCATCAACTTATCTGTTCATAAGTATGAACCGCAAAAAATACTGAAATCAATAAATTACAGTTTCAACTTTGCATTCATCAAAACATAACGGCAGGTATCTATTCATCACTTTGCGTTCATCGAAACATATATAATCAAACTGCAGGGATCTATCCTACAATGTAGGGCTAACGGGTCCCCTTACACCAAGTATTGGGAATCTCAAGAGCTTGAACATTTTGTAAGTTATTTTGTACTTAAGGTATAATCAAGTCTCATTGATCAATCAACAGACAATGTTCATTAAAATTCCCTTTGATTAGGATACTTCTAGGCTGCAGCTTCACAGATAAAATTCCTGAAGAGTTGGGCAACTTACCAGAGCTGGCCTACTTGTAAGGCTTCTCCACTTATCTACTTTTCCAGAAACAGTTCTTGTCCAAGATATTTACCATCATTAATACCATCCTTCCAGGGCTCTAAACTCAAACAACTTCACTGGAGAAATCCCTTCTTCTCTAGGTAATCTATCCAACTTGTATTGGCTGGACTTGGCAGAAAATCAGATCACTGGAAATATTCCAGTCTCCCCAGGCCTAGATCAGCTTCTCAAAGCAAAGCACTTGTAAGTTTTTTAGATCAATTATTATCACATTTGTACCCAGCAAGGAAGTGAAGCCCAATTCAATCCTTAAAGCTGTTTATTTAATGATCTCTTACCAGCCATTTAAACAAGAACCAGCTGTCGGGAACCATTCCTGCAAAGCTCTTCAGACCTGAGATGAAGCTGATACATGTGTAAGTTACAGGACGCATGAACTAAATTCGTTACATTTATCCTTATATTCCACTTATTTTCACTGCTTATGCGCTCCTGCTTCATACTTCTTCCAGATTGCTCGATGGAAACCAACTTAGGGGGAGTATTCCATCCACATTGGGATTAATTCAAACGCTTGAGGTCCTGTGAGTATCTCCTCTTGATGATAATCCATGCCTTCTTTATTTTTTGAACTCTGTGAATTTTGCCGGTTGCTTATGTTCCCGCTTCTGCAACAGTCGGCTTGACAGGAATTCTCTTAGTGGTCCAGTCCTGGAAAGCCTAAGTAACCTGACTAGTATCCATGAACTGTGAGTACCTTCTCTAGGAGTTTTGAATGTCACATGTTTCAATTCACCATTTTGATTATTTTAGTGTACATCATAAATATCCTTTTCAGGCATTTAGCAAATAATAAGTTGACGGGACCAATACCTGATCTTAGTAGGATGACCATCCTGAATTATGTGTAAGGGGCAAACTTACAATTTTGCATTTCAGCCTCTCAGTTTTCATGCTCCAACATTGTACTGATAAACTTCGTATCTTCAAGGGACTTGAGCAACAACTCATTTGACCCTTCTCCAGTTCCAGAATGGTTGTCAACAGTCACATCCCTCACCACTTTGTAAGTTTCTAGAACACAATAGGTTTCAAACACAGATCTTTGCAATCCTGAATAATTGTCTGAAGATGCTTACATGCATATTGTCCCCAGGGTGATGGAAAGCTCAGGACTTAAAGGGCCACTTCCACCAGCCATTTTACAATTTCCTCAGATCCAGCAAGTGTAAGTCAACTATCGGAACATTTTTTACATTGGTATTAGTCAAGAATTTCTTATACTAGTCCCAATTTGTGGCAGGAAACTGAAGAACAATGAACTCAATGGAACCCTTGACGTCGGGCAAGGCTTTGGCAATCAGCTGCAGCTTATTGACTTAAAATTCAACAACATTTCTGGAATAACAGTTGGATCTGACTCATCTAAATATAAAGGCACTCTACAGTAAGTGGAAATTAGTTATAAACTTTCTAGCTTTCTGTCTTCTGAATTGCCATTGAAGTCGCATTGTGTCGAAACCAGACTCTATGGAAACCCTGTTTGCTCATCAAATCTTCCATACTGCCTCGAAGAACAGCAGCTAGCAGAGACAGGCTACTCCACCAGCCTGACCAATTGTGGAAGCAAGCTCTGCCCACCCGACCAGGAACTCAATCCAAAGAGCTGCGACTGTGCCTATGCATACGAAGGAACACTCTACTTCAGGGCACCTTTCTCTCGTGAATTATCTAATAGTACCAAGTTCCATGCACTAGAGTCGGACTTATGGACTAAACTTGGTCTACCTCCGGGCTCAGTTTCTCTTCGAAACCCTTTCTTCAATTCAGATGATTATCTCCAGGTGCAGCTACAACTCTTTCCCCCTAGTGGAATATATTTTAGTCGTGCAGAGGTTCAAATGATTGGGTTTGATCTGAGCAACCAAACTTTTAAACCTCCAAAAGAATTTGGACCATTCTATTTTATAGCATCTCCATACACCTTTCCTGGTAATCACACCACACTCCTGGTGCTCGTTCAAATTCATGTCTTCATCAATACTTGATCTCATAGTGAATTGCATTGCTTGCAGCTGAACGAGGAAAATCATCAATCGGTTTGGGTGTAATCATTGGAATAGCTGTAGCATGCATAATTCTTGTACTTGGACTAATAGGAGTTGGTCTGTATGCTTATCGACAAAAAAGACGTGCAGAAAAAGCAAAGGAAGCAAGCAACCCTTTTGGTACATACATAATCAAGATTCATTTTCAGCAAATTTCTTTGAATAAATCATGATACGCTTTCAAGATGTAAAATTTTGATCAGTACTGATAGGACTTTGGGCGTGTGTGATCAGATTCCTTAACCTTGTAATTTTCACTTTTCAGCTTCTTGGGGTCCAATCGGAAATGACAACAGTGGTTCACCACCACAACTGAAGGGAGCTCGAAGGTTTTCTTATGAAGAACTAAAGAAAAGCACCAATAATTTTTCAGAAAGCCATAAAATTGGCTCTGGAGGCTACGGAAAGGTGGCTACAACCTTTTTGGCTGGCAGGTGTATAGTTGAACTTCAATCAGTTAACTAAGAATTATTTGTTTCAGGTTTACAAAGGATTCCTGCCTGATGCGCAACTGGTAGCAATCAAAAGAGCCCAGCAAGGATCAATGCAGGGGGGAACTGAGTTCAAAACTGAGATTGAGTTGCTGTCAAGAGTACATCACAAAAACCTTTTGGCCCTATTAGGCTTCTGTTTTGAACAAGGAGAACAAATGCTTGTGTATGAATACATGCCCAATGGAACACTCAGGGAAAGCTTGACAGGTACATAACTAAATTATTCAGCTTTCAATCAAATCTCCATGATAACTTCAACTAGAAGTTTCTAGTTTCTACCCAGTAAGTAACAGCAGATATAAGTTTCTAGTTTCTACCCAGTAAGTAACAGTAGATACACTTAAACAGGTAAAACTGGCATTTATCTGGATTGGAAAAGGAGACTTCGAGTTGCGCTAGGTTCAGCAAGGGGAATAGCATACCTTCACGAGCTAGCGAACCCTCCTATCATTCACAGAGACATAAAATCTACCAACATTCTGCTGGATGAACATTTGACAGCAAAGGTAGCGGATTTTGGCCTCTCCAAGCTTGTATCAGAAGGTGAGAAGAGTCACGTTTCTACACAAGTGAAAGGAACAATGGTAAGTACTCATCGAAAAATCACCAATATATCTATTTAAAAGTCTCAAGTCTTACTTGACACATAATCTGTCTTCAATGATCTTGAAGGGTTACCTGGATCCTGAATATTACATGACACAGCAGCTTACAGAGAAGAGTGATGTCTACAGCTTCGGAATTGTGATGATGGAGCTCATCAGTGGAAGGCAGCCGATAGAAAAAGGCCAATACATCGTCCGCGAGGTGCGAACATTGATGAACAAAAATGAAGAGCACTATGGCTTGATAGATATCATAGATCCTGGAATCAAGGAAGTTCCAAATCTTTTTGGATTTAGAAAATTTGTAGAGTTGGCAATGCAATGTGTTGAAGACTCTGCTCCCAATCGTCCAACCATGAGTGAAATTGTCAAAGAACTAGAAACAATTCTAAAATGTGAAGGTGTGAACACAAGCTTCGACTCAGCTTCTTCATCTGCTACAGATTTGGGATCCCAGAAGGGACATGGAGGCCCTCGCCATCCTTACAATGAATCTCTTCCCAAGAAAGATTCTGACAGCAGTGGTCCTTTTGAATATAGCGGAAACTATACACTACCAGCCAAGGTTGAGCCAAAGTAGCCTAATTGTTCCATGTGTGCATGCCTACTCAAGGAACATCGAATCAAGTATATTTCCACATATTCATACATCAACCCACAAGAATCCAAGATCACAACTTCCTGGTGCCAATTCATGCGAGAGTGGGAAGCACAAAAAGAAAAGCCAGATTAGTTTTGGTTTGTAAGAAATATCAGAACATGTACTATCCATCAGAATTTGTTTGCTTAAAATTTTTTACTATCCATCAGAATTTGTTTGGCTTAGTTTTTTCTTCTTATCCTATTCTGAGCATCTCTTGCTGCTCAAAATTTCCATATACAGCAAGTGTTCTATAAAACTTGTGCATCTAAAAATTCTGATGACATTCGTTAAGAAAATAGCTCAAAATTTTCAATGCCACTTTCCTCTGGCTGACTCAAAACATAAAACTGTACGAAGATTGAAGTCATTTAAAATTGAAACCAGAAGCATGCATGGAACATGTTGGAATCATACGACATGCTTGTCAGCTCACATAGTGTTAGAAACCCTAAAATGACAGAAAAGAAAGAAATAGACAAGAAAACCAACAACAGTCATGCCCAAACAAACGCATTAAAAGTTGGTAAAAATAAACAAATATACATTATCTGCAGAGTTGTGGTGGATTCACCAAAAGAATCACCAAAAGAATCAATCAAATTTACTAAAAAATTATGCAGAGAAATTCAAAGGTGGAAATATTCATGACCTGTGTTTTAAATTATATTTCCTGATACATGATTGAAACAACATCCCCTGTTTTGTTATCGATCACTATGAAAATGTCAAAAAGAATAAAGTAGCTATTTTTATTCATTCTGGTGCACTAAGATAGCACTTACCATGCACAAGTAGCTATTCTGGTTGTTGTCATAAAACATCAACACTCCCTATTACATAAGAAGCGCAAGCCTCAATGCATGATTGATGTGGTGCAGCAAAAGTTATCAGACATGCCAAACGTTCATCTCTACCCATTTTCGTGGATAATAACAGCAATGGCAAAAAAGAAGCATGAAGCCAAACAATTGTCACTAGCATCTACCAATATGAAAGCGGGAGCCAAAGTGATGGAGATGGAGAAGGCAGTCGAGGCAAGGGCCGCCATGGAAACTTCACGCCCATTGGAGATGTGCCCATTTCATCACAAGAAAACCCACTGCTGTCAGCAAGTCCCAACCAAAGGTGATGGGTGATGGCCAGATTGAGCCTTTTCTCGGAAAGATTGAGACTTTTCTCGGTTGTTTGGAAAATTGGAGCTCTACAACTTGGTTGGTAAGGTTCTTGGAAGGGATTGACGCGAATGAACCTCGGGTTCGTCTTTGTACTTTGTTTAGTGTAAATGTTTTGACAGTTTGGGTGTATGAGCTTGGTAGAATGTTTGTGATATATAGTAATATTGGTTTTTTATGTCTATTGTATGATCATTGGAAAATATATACTTGATAATCGGAGTCTTTCAACTGGGAACATTTGATTCAGTGTTTGGTGTCATTGGCTGCTTGATATAATGCCTGAGCGAGCTTTATTGGTTCTGTATCTTGTCATGTCTGATTGTTGAATGTTACACTTGATTATAGACAACTTTTAAGTCGGGATGCTTGATTCAATGTGCTTCTGGTTCCGTGTCGTTAGCAATTGTTTTTCTTTAACACTTTTGCTCTATCATGTATTTGAGAGCATGGCAAAAGTTGATACTTCATGTTACTTTCTGAGATTTTCATGTTCCCTGTCAACATTGTCAATTACTCATTCCTGCGTGTGATTGAGCGTTGCAATCATTATTTATCTTATTTGTAGTGGTTCGTTTGTTGTGTTTCACATGTTACTTTCAGAGATTTTCATGTTCCCTGTCAACATTGTTTCTCTTGTGGGGACTTCGCTTATAAATATATCTTGAGTGTGGAGCTGCCAAAATCGGATTAAAAGTATTCCTTGATTTGGAATATAAAAATAAGGTTTCATGGTATGTAATTGTCTCTGGAATAGCTCAGATTGGATTCATCAAAGATGCAATTTCTCTTACAAATATGATGTTGTTAGACAGGAGTCTTGTTCTTGATCATACTGCATTTAGCATTCTAGTTTCAGCATGTGCTGACATGGAAGATTTAGAACATGGAATGTGGGCACACTTGTATAGAATAAAGACTGGATCAGCACTTTATGAGTTTCTCGGAACTGCTCTGCTTGACATGTATTGTAAGTGTAGCTTCCCGAAACTTACTAGTCAAATTTTTAAGCAATTGCCTGAGCGAAATCTGGTCTCATGGAACGCAGTTATTCACTCTCATGCTCAGAATGGCTTGTTGGAAGATGTTATTGAACACTTTTGGCTCCGAAACCATGAAGGACTTCATCCGGACTTGATTACTATTAGAAATTGTATACTGGCTGTGATTTCTTCTCCTTACTATGCCAAGGAATCCCTAGTAGAAGAATGATTACATGGACTGGCCGTCAAATATGGCTTTTTAGATATTGAGACTACAAACTCTATTTTGTACTACTATGCTAAAATGAAGAATTTCAGCACTGCCGAAGACTTTTTTTCTTCGGTTACAGATGACAAAGAAATTGTTTCTTGGAATTTTCTGATAGGGTGGTCTTATCCAAAGTGGTTGTGGGGAAAAAGCAATTTGCTTTTTCTCTAAAATGAAATCAGAAGATCTGAGGCCAGACATCATTCACTCTTTAGAAAGCTCTATCAGCATATGCATGCATTGGAAGCCTGCTTCTTGGAAAGTATGTACATGGCTACTTAGCAAAACAGGACCCTACTAATCATGTAGTAATAAATGCTTTTGTGGAAACTGCTGTTGTAGATATGTATGCAAAATGTGGGCAACGTCCACTCTGCATATAAGGTGTTTAATGAAATACAGTTTAAGGACCCAACCACTTGGAATGCTATGATAATGGGGTTTGGTCAGAATGGTTATCTTCTGATGCATTGGCTTTGTTTTACTATCATATAAAATTTGTTGGGGAATTAGTCTCTGGCTCAGAAATAAGTACCACTACTGTTGTGCGTGGAGAACTAGGGCATTTAGGTGGAGGTAAGTGATTGCACGGTTGTATTTTGAAGAAGGGATTGATAAATGATATTGCCATTGAAAATTCCATAATCATTATGTATTCAAAGTGTGGAAGCGTTGCAGATGCCAATACCTACTTTGAGCAGATAGCAAAGAAAGATGCAACGTTATGGACAACCATGATTTCTGGGTTTGCATCAACGAGAATGTGCATGCTGCACTCTCCTTTGAAACAATGAAGAAAACTAATGTTGCACCGAACAAAGTAACATTTCTGGAGATCTTATGGGTTTGCAGCCATGGAGGTCTTGTTAAAGAAGGATGGAATTATTTTGAGCAAATGAGAAACAAATACAAAATTGAATCAATAATCCAGCATTATTGCTGTTTGGTAGATATTCTTGGACGTGCAGGCTTTCCGTATGAAGCCTATCTGTTGATTAAGTCAATATTATTAAAACCAGATGCTGCCTTGTGGATCTCCCTTCTGAGTTCATGCAGAGTTCATCAAGAGCTGGAGCTGGCCAAGATTGCTGGTTTTGAGCTTTTGAACTTGCAAAAAGTTCATGGCAATGACAGTAATTATTTTCTGTATCAAATGCCTTCGCTGCTGGTGGATGGTGGGAAACTGCAGCAGACATTAGAGAGGCGGTGAGATGCAGAGGCTTTGCTCGAAATAAATCTCCTGATTGGAGTCAAATTGAAGTAAGATGATGGCAGCATTGAATTCAGAGTCATTCTACGGAGGGCGAGGTGATAGACTTGTGACTTTTGAGCAGTGTTACTGGATTATCCAAACCACCCATAGACACAAGTGATGCATTTCAGCTTTGTAAAAGAGTATGCAGAAACAACATGCTGTCTACTGACCTCAGTTTTTTCTTCCAAAGATCCTTGGTTATCTTTACTGGAAGTTTGTACCCATTGGAGATTGTGGAAATTTTAGGTAAAATGGAATGGGTGATATACAAGTGGGACAAAAGGCATCAAATTTTTGAATGCATGATTGCCAAACCGATGTCTAAAATATTGCACCAGGATATTCTTACTTTCTGGTATGTAACCTAGATTTTTTACTTTAATATTTCTTATAGCTGTTCTTTGAAAATTCAAATCTTAATTGAACTTGTTTTTCTATATTTATTTTACAGGTGAAATGCATAATTTATTAAATTTATCAGTAATTATCCTCTAAAGATGGAAGTCTATTATATATAACTCAAGGAATACAATTGTCCACAAGTACAGACAAACACGGTGAGATTTATTTTCCTTCATGTATAAAGCCAATTGAATTAAATGAAAGATGGAAGGGATGTTGGTTGACCTCTTTCATCTCTCAGTATCTAAGAATGCTACTTCAGGACCTTTTATTCTGGTAGAAAAGTGATGACAAAGTATGAAACTCTCTTCCTCTTAAGATCAGACTAGTATTTTAAAATCCTACTTCAGGACCTTCTATTCTAGAAGTGAAAAGTATGAAACTGCGTTTCTTCTAAGATCAGACTAGCAGGTTCTTAACATGCTACTTCAGGACCACCTATTCTGATAGAAAAGTGATGACAAAGTATGAAACTCGGATAAGGATACCCCATTTTCTTTTGAGCAAGATGGCAAAGCATATGTGATTACTCATTTGGTAGAATGCTTATAGGTGCTCAACTTTGTGGTGACTTCCAATTGTTGCTTGCATTTCTCGCATGCCCTCCTCATGTCCTGGTGAGTAATTGTCACAATGTTTCTGATTAGAGGAGAAGCTTTAAGCTGAGAACCCAGCACAGCCAATTGATATGCAAGGACTTGTAGGTAAAAAGTTCCAAAGTTTGGGACCTGATCATCATCAGAAAGGTTGGTAAAAATGGCATATAAAAAGATGGGTCTTTCAAGTTCCAGTCATGTTGCCATACAATTCCTGACAAGAATAGCAGAAGTTGAACCCTGCATACACATCTTCTTCATATCAAAAAACCTTGAAACGGGTAGAGAAGCTTGTCCCATACAAACAACTGAATGCGCATATACCAGGTAGAGAAGCTACACAACGTTCTCTCTTTGCTCGTCGGTGCCTCCATGGCTCCTTCCATATCTCAACGACTGAGATGCTCTCTTTTTATTATGTACAGCCAAGTTGAGCTTCCAAGTTTCAACAAAATCCTTTCCCTTTGAATGTTTGGCTAGAGATTAATGAAACACAATTGTTTTCTTTCCAACACAACAGATATATTTGGTGCTAGAAGTTAAGGAATGTCGTTGCTCGTGGGAACAAAAAAATGAATACATGTGATGACAAATTTCTTTCTTCGTTCATCTTGTTTTATTTGTTCAAACTGGTAGATAACCATGCTGACTCTAAACACGCACAACGCAATAAGAGAGAAATAGTCCGCCTTTTTTTGAAGAAGAAGAATACATTAATAAGAGAGGTTGGTAAATTAGAGATCAATATGACTTCTAGATTTAAAACGAATTTTTATTTTATTTATTTTGACAATACAGGTGAGAGGGCTAAAAACATTAAAATAATTTAAAATTTTATACCTGCCTTATTTATTTATTTATGCTGATTTTAAGTCGAATGAATTAAATTATTCCAAATACAAGTTGTAACACATATAACTTGCTTGAGCTATAGCTCATGTATATATAACTATATACAAAAGTATATGAATTTTTCCGTCCGCCAATTTAGGGGATAAGTTTAACTATAATAAGCGAATTATTAAAATTAGCCGTTGAAAAAGTAAAAATTTTGTATAAATAAGTTGTGGTGTATATATAATATACAAGTCAACCAAAAACCTTTCCTTTAGGAAGTCCCACGCGAGCAACGCAGCCTGACCACGTTTTTTCGTACTCTATCTCACCATCGCCGACTCAGACGTTGATGAGAACAACGTTGAGCTGAATTAGACAAAATAAGATTAAAGAGAGGCTAAGATTCATCTGCACTGAAGGAAATGGTTGACTTTTCATTTGCAACGACGTGCGTGTTAGAGGACACAAAATCAAATTTTGTTTAACACGTAGTATTAGCTTGTTTTTATTATCAAGTATGTCTTTTAAAATCGCACGAATATTATATTTTTTGCATGAATTAATCGGTAGTTATCGATAATTAATCATTAGTTCATTTTATTATTATGATTATTATATTTATTGTATTAAAAGGGTTGGTGAACCTAAATTGACCTAACCATTGTGGCTAAATAATGAAGCCTGATTCAATTATCATTAACTATATAAGAGAGTAAAACTCGATCGTTATGAGATCGCTTAGTCTCATATTTAATACTTATCAGGATAAGATCCTATTTATAAGTGAAAATTGATTATAAATTCATTATATTACACTTTAGGCCAGGTTAATATAATTATCATGACTAACACTTTTAAATAAATGATTTAATTTGTTATGCTATATTTTGGGCTGGGTCATTATAATTGTCACTACAAATAGCCATTATAATTGTCATGATAAATGACGTATCTCATTATGTTATACTTTGGGCGGGTCATTGTGATTTTATGACCAATAATAACTAATCATATTCACATTATAAAAACTTAGCCATCCATCAAAAAAACGGTAACATTCACCATTAATATATTTAATATTCTAAATATAAAACACTTAAAATGATTCAAGAGGTTCCAAAAACTAATTGATTTACCAGTATATTTAGTTCATCTAAATTGATTTTAACAACATAGATGCCTAAATAAAAGTTATTAACAATCAAAGGAGGGAGGATGTGCGTTGGATTAAAGTTTACATATACGCTTTAAATTTAAGTTAGTGATGTTTTTTAGGGAGATTAGTGATAATATTAACAATTTGAGGAAATTATTTATGCTACATATAATAAATAATAATTAACTCCAACTTCTTATAACCACCCTTAAATCACTAAAGTTATCAAATTCAACAACTAAAGTCATCATTAATCTTACATTGTAATATAATTATTCAACAATCCCTCGAATAAAATTTTTTCGCAACAATATAATTAGGGGTGTTAAACTAGCGAGCAAGCCGAAATCAACTTATGTTTGAACTCAGTTCGAATAATTTGAAATTCATTCGAACTCGACTCGAGATCGAACGAGTTTTAAATCTACATGCTCGAGTTTGACTTGAATATCTTTTATGTGTTCGAGCTCAAATACACTTAAACAGTTTAATTTTCCCGAACTCGAATTTAGCTCGTTCGTGAGTTCGAAACCGGCTTGATTAAAAATCAAAAGTACATCACTTAAAAAAATACAATTAACGTGGATGGAACCTACAACATTGAAGTCATCAAAGTGAATACTTACCATCTTATTATATTATTTTATCGAGTCGAGCTACGAGTCGAGTTTGAGTTATAACTAAATCGAGTCGAGTCGAACACGACCTTGCTCAAGCTCGACTCTTAATATTTGAGTTTGAGCTCGAGTATTTAAACGTTGAATTTCAAGTCGAATCGAGCTGAATGATAAATACTCGTAAGTCCCCCTCGATTAACTACCCTAAATATAATAATATTTATAATAAAAAATATAATTACAATAAACATAACAAATTAAATCGAAATGGTGGGTGGGCCCACTTCACCAACCCAACTCCTATAAGTTCCCCGGGTCACTGGCCACCTCCTCCTACTCCCACTTCCCTCTCCGATCTCGAACTCCGGCGGCGGCGGCGGCGGCGGCGTAGGAAGAGGAAGAAGATGAAGGTGATAGAGAAGATCCGGGAGGCGGCGGCGGAGGAGGGGAAGGTCCTCTTCTCCTTCGAGTACTTCCCCCCAAGACCGACGAGGGCGTCGACAACCTCTTCAGCCGGATGGACCGCATGGTCTCCTTCGGCCCCTCCTTCTGCGACATCACCTGGGGCGCCGGCGGATCCACCGCCGGACTCACCCTCGACATCGCCAGCCGCATGCAGAACATGGTCAGTCGGCGTCCCCTCCTCTCCCCTATAGTGGATAACGCTGGTTTTTGGTTGTTTTTGCGGGTGTTGGATTCGGTTTGGTTCGCTTGGATTGAGCTTGGATCTGGAGATGGGAGTGGGCGGGGATTGTAGTCATCTGCTGTCGTTCATCTGGATCTGGATGATTGACAATAAATGGATGGTTTGTTTTGTGGTTTTGATCTTGAATTATGCATCTTTTTAGTTGGATCTGCGCTGAATTGGTGCCATTCATTGTTTTCTCTCTCTCTTCCTCGTCGTCATTGGTATCTGCTAATGATTTGTCTTCGTATATTATATTAGCATTGGTTGGTTTGTATGGTGAGAAGATTCATCATGTACTTGTAATAGAGATTTACTGGAATATCATGATGATATTTGGGAAATTGTTTTAGCTGTTAATTTTTTGTTTAATGTTTGTGTCTGCTTTGGTGTACAGATAATTGCTGCCTTGAAGCTATTCAAGTGTTGTTTTAGCTCGAATTGTGGGTGTTTGTATCGAAAATGATATAACTCATGCTGGCGCTTTGAATGTTTTTTTTTGGGTTCATAAATATACTTACTATTGTGTTATCTTCCCCATTTTCTTCTCAGCTGAGGCCCCTTCTATATGCTCATTAGGTGGGACTGTATATTTTGATAGTAATTTCAAGTGTCAAGCCCCTTTAACAAGGTTTTCCTGGATTTGGCAATCAGGTTGTTTTTAATTATGAAGGGGCAATGGCTATTGTTTCGTGTTCATTCCTTTTATTTTTGCAATACAATCATGAAATAAGTCTAATCATTAGTTGTTTTTCTTGTTCTGGCTCTTTGTTTTTTCCAGCTTTGCACGACCGCTTCTTTTTAATGAGTAGGTTGGCTGTTCTTTGTGAAACTAGGCGTCACTTTCTGATAACCTTAGTTCTTTTTCACCGATTGAAGGTTTGTGTGGAGACAATGATGCATTTGACATGCACAAATATGCCTGTGGAAAAACTAGAGAACGCTTTAGACACCATAAAGAAGAATGGAATTCAGAATGTTCTTGCACTTAGAGGTGATCCCCCTCACGGTCAGGATAAGTTTGTTCAAGTTGAAGGTGGATTTGCCTGTGCTTTGGACCTGGTATGCTTTGCATCTTTTAATTGATACTGAAATACTTAACATCATGAGTGCAGAGATATTCTGCTGTGTCTGTTGTAGATGCCTTGAACAACGAGAAGATACAATTATTTGTTTGTATATAATATCAGTCACTTTCTTGAGACAGCCATTTAGTTAAACTATGTAAACCGATTTTTGCTGGTCACTTGACTATGCAACTAAAAACCTCACATAACATTTATGTTGAAATTTATTGATCAGGTAAAGCATATTAGAGAAAAATATGGTGATTACTTCGGCATTACTGTTGCTGGATATCCAGGTCAGCTACATTTGTCTCACTACCTTTTTTATTTCCTGTGGTTTCTTTTAATTGTCCTCGCAGTATTTCTCTTCTGTTCTTGTTTTGTAATCATTTTTGAACCTATGGTTTGCTCCTTTTAAGTTGTACTGATTTGACTTTTTGGCCTTGTAAAATTTTCTTTTGGTCCTCCTTTGAAGATGATGTCTTTAAATGTCTCCTTCACAAGCTCTGAAATGTTTCCTTCTATTCAGAGGCGCACCCAGATATGATTCAAGGTGAAGGTGGTGCAACTTTAGAAGCATATGCTAATGATCTGGCTTATTTGAAGAAAAAGGTTTGCCCATTGTTTATTATGACATGGTAATTGTTGTTTTTGGTACCGTACATGATGTCCAACATTTTTCTATTCCCCTTGTAGGTTGATGCTGGTGGAGATCTTATTATTACTCAACTATTCTATGATACTGATATCTTCCTCAAGTTTGTCAATGACTGCCGTCAAATAGGAATAACTTGTCCTATTGTACCGGGTATTATGCCAATCAATAACTACAAGGGCTTCCTGCGGATGACTGGGTTTTGCAAGAATAAGGTAGATTAACCTGTTAACTCAGATTTTGTATAGTATATTTTAATTACCCTCTTTCAACGTTATCTTCACATCACTTAAGATTTGTATTCTAATACCTAGAATATGGCATAATATATCCTTTGCTTGTGACATATTTTGATCATTATAAATGTGTCTATAGTACCTATTACTCAATTTAGAATTTCTTTTGGTTTTTCTTGATGTTCATGAACCTTTCAATTTGTATGACCGGTCTTGTCTGTAAGACTTAATTAAAAGTTCTCCAGATCATAGGCTATAAACCCTCAGTTTATAATCTCTTGTCTATGTCTGCATTTTGCATTAAATTGGTATCTGAAGGTTGCCTTATAGCAACTTTGAAGATTTAGTTGGTTCAGTTATGCAGTTGTGGAAGTTGTAACTGCAAATATGAAGATGTGTATCTATCGCTTCATTCCTTATTCATATTTTTATCTTCTCACATATACACCCTGCTTGCTTCTCTGCCTATAGAAGTCTTTTACCGCATTTAATGCTATTTCAGTTTGTTAGAACATGAGAGGGGAGAAGTTAAACAGCAATGGATATATGAAATGTTTATTTAATGTTTACATATTCTTCTTTCCTACAAGGACATTAGCTTTATCATTTTCGCAACATGAGTGGCTGAAAATTGCATCACTTCTCATACTGCAGATACCATCTGAGGTAGCAGCAGCTTTGGAGCCGATCAAGGACAATGAAGAAGCCGTCAAAGAGTATGGTGTGCACCTTGGAACGGAAATGTGCAAGAAGATATTGGCTAGTGGGATCAAAACTTTGCATCTATATACACTAAACATGGAAAAATCAGCATTGGCCATCCTAAAGGTGATACCTTGATATGACAAGCTAGACATTCTCAGTTCCAATACTATTATTTGGGTTTTTGACGTGTAAAGCATGCATAATCAGAATCTTGGATTAATTGATGAGAGCAAGATTGCAAGGACCTTGCCATGGAGGCCTCCCACAAATGTCTTTCGTACTAAGGAAGATGTTCGACCAATTTTCTGGTATGTTTTAATTTTTATGATATTATGGAATCTTGAAGGAAATGAGTTACTTGCCTGCAAGATGACAGATTCTTCTTAAAAATTGTTTCTGTTCTGCTTACACAGGGCTAATCGTCCAAAAAGCTATATAACTAGAACTCACGGATGGGATCAATATCCTCGTGGTCGTTGGGGTGATTCTCAGAATCCATCATATGGGGCCTTGAGTGATCATCAGGTAAATACTGATTAAAATTTTATGTTCAGTTTATTAGTGCTGGAGATTTGTAAGAGAGGATTATTTGCCTTTGAAATGTATTGCACCGTATTTATCAGTTGCATACTAGCATATGAGCTTGAAAATGTAGATTATAGTTCGAAGAGGATGGCAATAACCTTAGAAAAACAAACAGAAGTGACATGTTTAAACAATGCTAGTTTGTTACCCATCTTTAAGTGTTTTAAAGAATTGGTATCTAAGAGGTTGCTTGCATTTACTTATTAACGGTGTTTACTGTTATCAAGATATGCAATTAGAAGCACATTTTTACTTTAGTTGAGTCTTCTTGATTCTTGATCTGTTGAATATGATGAATTTATTTATCTAACTCTTTTATTTGCTATTGACTGATTAAACTAAATTCACTTGGCAAATTGACCATATTCAGATGTGTATAGTTTATTTTTGTTGCTTCTTTCATGTTTTGTGGAAAGAAGATTTACAGTTTAGAGTGTGCTATAATTTAACTTTGATATAACTTGGCTAGCTTACATGCTATATGGATAGTTCTTGACGAAAAGGGAAAGAACATAGATGTGCCAATTTTGGATTGTTTTCTTTGGAAAGATGTTGATTTGTGTGATTCAGTTATCATCATGATTTGTGCTTGTGTGTTAGCTTGTTATTGCCTTGGCCTCTCAGATGATGTATTTTTATTATTCTGGTGAATTGTTGACAGTTTATGCGGCCACGTTCACGTGACAAGAAACTTCAGGAGGAATGGGCTGTCCCACTAAAGTCTGTAGAAGATATCCATGAGGTAATGTATCTCTCTTTACTTGATATTTGGCACTTTGCACGAAAATTTAGCTTGCTTGATTTGTTTGTCTGTGAAATACAATGTTTAATTACCCACGCACATTGGTTTGTTTTTTAGAGGTTCAATAGTTTCTGCCTTGGTAAGCTGAAAAGTAGCCCTTGGTCTGAGTTGGATGGATTACAACCAGAGACAACAATTATTGACGAAAAATTGGGCCAAGTTAACTTGAAGGGCTTCCTTACAATTAACAGCCAACCAGCTGTAAATGGAGAGACGTCTGATTCCCCCACCGTAGGTGCGCAAGTATATGCAATGTGATGGACAATTTAGTCAACTGCATATTTGAATAGTTTGATATGAATATTATTTAATCACAGGATGGGGCGGGCCTGGTGGGTATGTGTACCAGAAGGCCTACCTGGAGTTCTTTTGCTCCGCCGACAAGCTGGACAAGTTGGTCGCGAAAAGCAAGTCTTATCCATCTATCACTTTCTTAGCTGTGAATAACAAAGGAAAATGTGTTTCAAATACTGGGCCAGGCGATGTAAATGCTGTAACCTGGGGGTTTTCCCTGCCAAAGAAATCATCCAACCTACAGTTGTGGATCCTGCAAGCTTCATGGTATGGAAAGATGAGGCATTTGAATTATGGACAAAGAACTGGGCATCCTTGTTTACAGAAGAAGACCCGTCAAGAAAACTGTTGGAAGAGGTATGTGAATCGTAGGCTGGTTTACCCTTTTGTACAATTTTCTGATTGCACATGGAGATATCTTGAATCGATCTATTATTTTTTATGATCTTAATATTATCTTCTAATGGACCACTCCTCTATGTTTCTGAAGTCACGATCATGTCAAATCCCTAGACTAAAGAAAAATTATGTTCGCATTATCTTAGTTCACTTGTCAGATATATATGATTTATCTCTTCCTAATGTTTTAGCACATTATTCAAGTATGCAATTTTGATGTTGAATCTTAGTAAGTTGTGAAATAAAAGGTTGAACTTTCTCTCTAATGATTGTCATGTTAGAGCAAGTCTTTAGCTTTACAAGAATGTGCATACATTGCTTGTGTGACTGGTGACGGCTCTTGCCTTTGTTCTGCTGCCAAAATCAAATTTGCACAATCGCCTAAATCTATAAATTTGGAAGTTAATTGGACTGAGTGTAACTCTTGACAAATCTTGAGATCTTCTCTTGAGTACATAAGCTAATGGAAGTAATTTGATCTTGGCTTGAAACAGGTTCAAAAGACTTACTATCTGGTTAGCTTTGTGGACAATGATTACATCCATGGAGACATTTTTGCAGTGTTCAAGGATATATAAGAAAATTGCAAGAGTTAATAATGTCTGCTCTTGTCGGCCTATCTCATTTTTTGTTAATTCATTACTGCATCTGGTCCATGCGGTGTTAAGCAAGCCTCAATGTTGCAGGGTATGACCATGACGAGCTTATTTTAGCACATCCTAATTGGGAGGTGGTGTGCAATTTTTTTGTTTCCAAGTATATGCTGTAAGAATAAAACCTTGCTATAATAAATTATATCTGGTAATTTTTATCAATTTGATGTAGTAAATCCTAATTGGGAGGTGGTGTGCAATTCTTTTTTCTAAGTATATGCTGTAAGAATAAAACCTTGCTGTAATAAATTATTTCTGGTAATTTTTACCAATTTGATTTAGTACATCCTAACTGGGAGGTGGTGTGTAATTTTTTTCTTTATTAAGTGTATGCTGTAAGGATAAAACCTTATTATAATAAATTATTTCTGGTAATTTTTACCAATGTGATTGGTACCGTATCTAAATGGCTGTGTATGGGTCGTACTTCAAAGAATGAGATATATTTATTTTGTTATGTTGCAACCATTGCCAGAGTAGCTGTAGTGTCAAAGAATGACAATATTATTTTCAATGGGGCACCTCACACTGCCATTTGTGTTTGTGATGAAGGCTTTTCGTGTTCAATGCAACTTCGGCATGATTTTGTAAAATTTTCTACTTCATTTCCATACAATCAGTGTACATTTTGTGAAATTTACACTATGGAATGAACGTAGACAAGAACGTCAAACCAAAGAATTCAATAAAAGTTCAAAGAGGTTGTCTGTTTCCGCCATGACAAGCTTCCCAACCGCATTGAATGACAAATTATTGGATTTTTTTACAATACAGATTACAAGTAAATTGTGGAACAGTACCTTTGACTTCAAGAACGCTTAAGATAAATCAAAGAAGGAATATGCTTTTGAAATGTCAAATCCTAAACACCATTTGAAGACTTCCTGACAAATCTCCATCACATTGGTTCAATTTCTATAACCACAACACTCTATTAACACCCAACACTTTGTTTTTCAAAATAACACCCAACAGTGTTTGAAATAGATAAGTGACATCAAATTTCCAACAGTGTTAGAAAAGAACAAAATCTTGGATGTCGACGCCAATATTGTTCAATGCAGGACAAATACCTTTTCTGCCATGACGTTAAGCGAAAACTCCATTACAGCTGAATTATTCTTCAAAGGAGACATTGTTGACACGAATGGCTATTTTTCCGGTACACACTTTTCTACTGTACATTTGATGCCATCATGGAAGTTTCGAAATAGGCATTGTTAACAAGATGAAGTAAATCAACCTCATCGGAATTTTATTGTTCGCCAACCCCAGCATCAACAAAATGCTCCTCAGTTGTAGGTCCAGTTCCATTGGAAGCCCTGGTAGAGATGGAAGGCGGAGAGTATATAGAGATGGGACCATTCCTAGAATAAAGGTTCTGTGAGGCGGTGCTACTTCTTGTTATTTTCAATCGAACCCGGCGGCCCTGAAATACAGTAAAAAAACTGGCTCAAACATTGAACCATATTCTTAGATGACTGGGTATAATCACTTTTCTGGCGGTGCCAACTGCTAGACTCTAGCTTTACAGGGTATCAAAACCTGCATATTCAAATTTATAAGTTCGCAAGGAAAGGAAGGACTTCTACTTATAAGAAAGAGATGAAAAACATGCATCAAAGCAACTGGTCTAGAAATGATAGAGCTCCACAGCACTTACTGCATCGTGAATGCTGTAAACTCATGCCCAACTAAAAAGCTGTGAGATGAGTCAGAATAAGTGAAAATTGGGATTGGAAAGAAGCTAAAGTCAATGTTGTTCAAGATCAAATCAGCTTTTAATTATACAAAACAACTACATTAAGATCAAATATACTCAATACTTTGAGCTGCTCAATATACTAATTTATGCATTGGAGCTCAACTTGCGGCTGAAGGAAGCCTAGATTGGCCTGGGAAGCATCAAAAAGAAGCCAAACGAAGCAATTATTGCCTGAGAATCAACTTGGCATTCCCTTCCGTGGATATCAATTACAATGGTAACACAAGATTAGATAGGCAAATATTGATTATAGTGCAGCTCAGCCAGAACCAGATTCAGGTAAACACTCTCAACACCCACAACTGGGACGGTAAAGTTATTTATCACACAAAAAAGGTAACTTTCAATATACTTCCATCAGTCACTAAACATTTCAAGGCTCAGAGAGGATATCCCGACTACTTAGGGAACCAGAACAGAACTAACCTTTCCCATGCACTTCTCCAAATGTGGAGCAAATCTTCCAGCCATGATAGAGCGCCCACAGTTCATGCAGTCAAAGATATCATTGGCCACAGATGGATGTGTCTGCCCAAAAATGTCCACAACGTATTTGCTGTTTGCTTCGCCACTGTTGTTCAAATCAGCTACCCTGACCCGCGCTTGAGCGGAGAGCCTCAGCTCCTCTTCTTCTTCTTCAAATTCCGGTCAAGCCCTAGCCTCGCCATGCGGTGGGATTCAGAAGCAATGTCTAGAATCACAGAATCTAGCAGGTCGGAGTAAAATTTTGATGATAGCTGCAAATTTTCGACATACGAAAAAGAAAAGGGGTCAACAGGAAAACATTTCCACACTTTGCACAAAAGTGCGAATTCAGAAACCTCTTCTTACTTGAGAATGTGGAGACAGGTTATCATCATTCACACCTGACATCTGATTAACTTAATTGCTCCAACAAGAACAGTCATCCACAAGCAATTACAGTACTAGGATACTACCATTTTACAGACATTCAGTGAATTTCAGCCACCTACACACCAAAATGAAACACAATTTCTTTAGACTTAATAAAGTGAATTCCTTACAACAAGATAAACAACACCAACTAGGCATTATCTTTCTAGAAGGAAATAATTTTATTGAAATGAAGCAGAGAATAATTATCTCATGGGATTAGCAATCTACACTCAATTTCCAATAACTACAAACCAAATATCCTCTTCTTCTTCTACCTGATACCCAAAGTGTGTTGGGGGCATAGATCCTAAACTAGGATCAATGCAATCGTAAATGGTAAAATTTTAGATGGCCGGATGCCTTTCTAATGCCAACCCTCCTCTTTATCCCGGCTTGGGGCCGGCAATGTAAAAGCATTGGCGGAGTTTAACTAGAAACCAATTATATCCTCTAAAATTTATAACCTCCATCCATCAACTCAAATGGTTCGCCTTGTTGCAAGATCTCTCCCAAATTTTGCCAGATGGTAGAAGCTTGTAGTTACGATGAGTTTGTTTCATAATTACAAACATCAGAATTGGCCTCCGAATTGGTTAAAATGAGAGATATTGAATCGAACCCATTCAACAGGAAATCAGATAAGGACTGGATCACTTGAATTGGTCTAAAACCTAAATCAGTCTAATAGTATAAATATATATTTTTTATGTCCCGTGCATGCATATAACATACAAATATAACAGACATGCATCTAATTAATACAATTTTATGACACCTGACACTCAGCATAAATAAACAAGTTTTGAAGAAGTTGATGTGATGACAAACATCTGTATAAAATCAACTTTACCAAAGAAGACAAGCACAGCCAAATTTTTTCTTTTAAAAAAAAAAATTGCCCCTTGAATTGGACAAAAATTCCAGCATCACCTGCAATGAAATAATTCAATGAGCTGTCGTGGTTTGCACTATCGGCGGCAATACAGGTTTTCAACCCCACTCGACAAGAAATCCACGGGCGAAATGGTGGAAAACGTCAAGAAATGATTTGTGCCGGGAATATATATATATATATATATATATATATATATATATATATATATTGTTTTTTCAGGGGAGCAGTGAGAGGTGGGAGGATGGATAGTAAAAAGTAAAAAAAAAAAAAAGATAAAACTATAAAAGGAGAGGATGGGGGAAATTGAAGGGAAGTAGAAGAGACTTTGAAGGAGGGTTACAGAGAGAAAAGAGGGAGGTGAGGATGCAACCTTACAGGAGTCGCCCTTGCTCCATCGCCGTTCCTCACCCACCCCTGTCTGCTGTCGTCTCCCCGTTAGCCGCTTGCCACGGCTGGTCACCCCAACTCTGTATTGTGGAAGTCCTATTACCCGTATTGTCACGGGGTTGTTTATGGCCCAAAATTTTTCGACCAAAAATCCTGCCCCTACGGCGTATTCCCCTCGAGAATACCAGCCTACTTCTACACGCACACGGATACCAATGTTTGTAGTAGCACGATAAAAGTTGGCGCGCTCGTGAAGACTCGTACACCCGGCAAGCACCACGCACCTAACTGCCCACAACGCTACTTGTGTTGCTACCGATACTGATCACCAAGTTCCAGCGTATGCAGCGGCACACTGCGACACACGCACCAAGACCTACCCGTAGTATGTTTGCCCCAAGTACCGGTCACCCAAACCCGATACGCACTAGACTCGGAATCACAGCCCAGTGCCTGGTTTCCAAATTCGACAAACACCCTACCAATTACGGAAATCCACCCAACCTTTATTTCAATCTTGAACAAAGGATTTACAAGCAATCACAACCCTGACTACTTGCTGGTCGTGGACATGCAACCCCACGACCAAGCCTCTCACCTCCCTGCAAGAGACCCACTTACAACCCCTAGGTCGATCCCCTGATCAACCCCACTCACATGCACCGATCGAATGCAAACAGGGATTGTAACAACTAGAGACGTACCTGATCCTAAAGACAGACTCACGACCAACACCACAACAGTCATCCACCAAGATGCCCCTATCCAAACTCCACGAATAGTCTGCAGTAGCACCTTGAAGTATTCTTGCCCGATCAAGTTGTTCCCCTCCACAAAGAACTCACGTACTCTGGAATTCGCCAATTGCTTCCATAATTGCTCGTGCCTTCTATATTTTCTGAAGCCCTCATCAAATACCCGAGTTGGCTGCTGCTAGATATTCACCATATCCTCTGGAGATCCTCCACAATCCTAGCATCACGTCCAGGTTCACTTGAGTCTATCTCCAAGGCTGCGTTGAAGTTTATCACCAATGAGTCACCGTCGCGCTCCTATTGGTCCATGAGAAGATCATATATTCACCATATCTTCCCTCAACTCTATCTGCAGTTCTGGCGTCCACCATGCAGATAAGCATGCAATCCACCATGTAGATAAACATGCCGCTCCTTGGTCGCACCGTGCTGGTTCGACCCTTGAGCCAAGTCCCGAACAACCCCTTTGTGGTATCAGAGCTTGGTTGGGGGCGTAAATGGCTCAAGTAGTATCAGAGCCCTTTTGGGAGCCCAAAGGGCCCAACAGTGGTATCAGAGATTGAACAGTAGTCAACAATGTGGTATCAGAGATTGAACAGTGGTCAACAATGGTATCAGTTCGAGCTGGGTTTTGCTTATACCGATTGTGAATGTCTCTTTTGTGGGTTCCACTTGATGATTTTACTTACACCGATTGTGAATGTCTCCACCTGATGATTTGAGGGAGCCAGTTTTGCCTACACCGATTGTGAATGTCTCCACTTGATGATTTGAAGGAGCCAGTTTTGCCTACACCGATTACACCAATTGTAGATATTTTCTTCATGAGTTCCACTTGATGATTTGAGGAAAGTTTGCTATGTGGGTGCCCTCTAATTTAAGAGGAGTTGTTGGTTTCGGGGACACCCGAAGTGTGAAGGAGAGTTGTTGGGTTTATCCCACATCGGTCGTGGATGATGTTGGTCACCTAATGGGAAAACCTTATTCCTTGAATTAACTTTTGGATTAAGAGAAGCTTGTAACATCTACTACAAGTCCTTTTTGGGAGCCCAAAGGGCCCAACAGTAGTATCACAGCTTGGTTGGGGGTCCAAATGGCCCAAGACCAACCTCCCATCCATGCACCAACCCTAAGAGAGTCATTAGGCCACAATTGCATTCATGTTAATGTAGCTGCAAACCATCATTTTCGTAATATGATTGATGAAGCAGAACATGCCAAACGTGGAGTGCTTCCGCCTACTCCAACAGAAATTTTGGGTAAGTACTTGGCCAAATTTGCAACAGAAATTTTGGGTAAGTACTTGGCCAAATTTGTCACGGAGACAAGTGAAGAAATAAAAAGATTAGAACCATATTGGGATGAAGATGGGTGTTCCCTCTTATGTGATGGATGGACACAAAGATGTGCATCATCAATTTTATGGTTTATAGCGATTGAGAGGTTGTGTTATTAGAAAAAAATCATCAATATATAATTAAGATTATGAAAAAGAAAATAAAAGAAATTAGAAATTGTGACCGACAATGCCAACATAGTTACAAAAAGGCTGGTATTAAGTCGTGAAGAATGAAATAAGTGTGTCATGTTTATGCTTCCCGGGCCTTCATGACAGGTTTTATCACAAGCCATCTGCGTCTAAATACTTTTCATGCGCCTGTGGCCAAGGCATTCATCTCGTTAGGGGTGTAAACGAGCCGAACCGAGCCGAGTAGGGATGTTTTTGAATTCGACATGAGACTTGTTTGAGTGCTCGACGAGCCTTTAATTTATTATGGGTCAAACAACTAGTTTAAAATTTATGGTGTTTGGGGTTGGCTCGTGTTTGACTCGCTATGTTTTCTAGTCGAACAAATATTTGTACTTATCTTGTGCTCGACTTATATAAGATCAAAATTTTCTTTTCAACACTATATAAGTTCAATGTGACCTCAATAATATTGACGAGCCGAGTCAAATAGAGTATTTTTTCAAGTTTAAACATATCGAGCTCAAGTTTTGAGCCAAACCAAGCCAAACACTCCTTAGTTTAAGCTTTGTTCATTTTTCAACGAGTTATCTATTTCGAGCCGAGTATTTTTTTCGAGCACAAAATTAACGAGCACGAGTTCAAGCAGAATCGAACCGAACGTAAAATGCTCACGATCCGATTTGGCTTGTTTACACCCCTACACCTCGTGTGGCAAAAACGTGGCAATAACTATTTGTCACTAGATTTGGCCCAATGCATGGCCACAAGTTTAGCCCATGATAAATAGGTTCGCTCGTGTACCTAATGTTATTATGGTGCACTGACACGTCATCAGAACCGGGCTATTTCGGCAAAACTGAATCATATATATATATATATAGGGATTGGCTACTCTGGGGGCGACCGCAGGAATAATTTCTGCGGTCACCCTAATCTGGGCCGTCAGATCTAATCTGACGGCTCAGATCTAATCTGACGGCTCAGATCTATTTTTAAAAAAACCCTAATCCTAACCCTCCACCCTCCCACTGCCGCCGCCGCCGCCCTCGCCACCCTCGGCCGCGGCGCCGCCACCTTTCGCCGGGCACACGTCCACCGCGCCGCCACACCCACACCCCAGCCCGCGTCGCCGCTCGGGTCGCCTATCTGCGCCGCCACGCCCGCTTGCGACGCGGACGGGTGCGGTGACGGCGGCGGTACCATGTACGTGGGTGCGGCGAAGGGTGGCAGCGCCGTTGCCGAGGGTGGCGAGGGCAGCTGCAGCGGCGCGGCGAGGGCGGCAGTGGCGACAGCGCTGGCAGGCGAGGTCGCGAGCGAGCGTGGCCGTGCGGATAGGCGACCTGGGCGGCGACGCGGACTGGGGTGTGGGTGCGGCGACGGCGGCGGCGCGGTGGACGTGGGCTCAGCGAAAGGTGGCGGCACCACTGCCGAGGGTGGCGAGGGCGGCGGCGCGGCGGCGGCAGTGGGAGGGTGGAGGGTTAGGATTAGGGTTTTTTTTAAAACAGATCTGAGTCGTTAGATTAGATCTAACGGCCCAGATTAGGGTGACCGCAGAAAATTATTCTTGCGGTCGCCCCTAGGATAGCCAATCCCATATATATATATATATATATATATATGAGGGCGGGTTTACTGTGCTCAAGCACAGGCAAGCTGCCTGTGCTTGAGCCATCCAACCGTTGGATTCAATCCAACGGCTGGATGAAAAAAAGCGCCGCTCAGCCGGCCGACGGGTCGCCGCCACCCTGGCAGACGCGACGCCACCCCCCTGCCCCGCCCGTCGCCGCCCCCGGCCGACTGGGCGGCGACGCAACCTTGCGGCGACCACCTCTCCCCCACCACCGGCGGCGACGGGGCGGCAAATCTAGCCGCCCCGCCTCTTCCCTGCTGCCGGCCGCACCACCCCCACCCCGTCGCCGTCCCCCGCCCGCCACCCCACCGTACCGCACCCCCTGCGTGGCGACCTGCGACCACACGGCTACCGCACCCCAGACCAACCCCGTCCCCTGTCGCCGCCACCCCCCTCCCCCGGCCATCGCCTTGGCCTGGCACCCTTCCCGCCCCCTCCGCCGTCGCTACTGCGGCGGCGTCGATGGCCACCCCTTTTTTTGATCTTGGCCGTTGGATGCTAATCCAACAGCCAAGATCAAACTTGAGCACAGGCAAACTGCCTGTGCACGGAAACTTATTTCCGATATGTATATATATATATATATATATATATATATATAGGAAATAAGTTTCTTGTGTTTGAGCACAGGCAGCTTGCCTGTGCTCAAGTTTGATCTTGGCCGTTGGATTAGCATCTAACGTCCAAGATAAAAAAAGAAAAAAAAAGGGGTGGCTACCGGCACCGCCGCAGCAGCGACGGTAGAGGGGGCGGGAAGGGTGCCCGGCCACGGTGACGACCGGGGGCGAGGGGGCAGCGGCGACAGGGGACGGGGTTGGTCCGGGGGCGGCGGCCGTGTGGTCGCGGGGGACGAGGGGGGTGGGCTGTGGGTGCGGCACAGCGGGGTGGCGGGTGGGGGACGGGGGACGAGGGGGAGGGGGCGTGTCGCGGTGGGGTGGCGGCCAGGGGATGGGGCGGGGGCCGAGGGGGGCGCGGTAGGGGACGACGACGGGGTGGGGGTGGTGTCGCCCGTTGGCGGGGTGGCAGGCCGACAGGGGAAGAGGCGGGGCGGTTAGATCCGCCGCCCTGTCGCCACCGGTGGTGGGGGAGGGGGTCGCCGCGAGGTTGCGTCGCCGCCCCGTCGGCCGGGGACGGCGACAGGCGGGGTAGGGGGGTGACGTCGCGTCTGCCGGGGTGGCGGCGACCCGTCGGCCGGCGGCGGTGGCGGCGGCAACTCGTCGGCCAGCAAAGCGGCGCTTTTTCATCCAAGCACAGGCAGCTTGCCTGTGATTGAGCACAATAAACCCGCCCTCATATATATATATATATGAATTCAATTTTACCATGGCAGTGCCATTTCAATGCAGAATTAAACTTGTAAAGGTTGCAAAAAAGTTTCATTTTTGAGAGGGGAACACTCCGTCAATCAGTTCCAAACTACCCAAATTAAAGTTCAACTTTTTATTAAAACTGATTTAGAATAAACAATTTTCGCTACCATAGTTATAAACTTATAATACCATGTTTTAACCATCATAATCACATAAAAAGCAATTCTAAGTATATTCTGTATCAAACATTTGACAATAAGTTACCACAAACAAATCAAATAATTGCCCCCGCATTAAACATAAACATATATTACTTTCTCCTTTAAGAAATATCAATATCGGTTTGGTTTCAGTTCAATTACTCCTCAAAACATCTAGTTGTTCGAATTTGTGAACCCCCAACCAAACTCATCTCTAGCAAAATTAATCTGTAACCAAAATTTTAATTGGGTTCATTTTAGTTTGGTCAATTTGCACAAAATTACGTACGTTCACCTCTTTCCTAGAGCATCCTTTTCACAATAACCCACACATCACAAGGGCATCGAGGTGCATTAAAATATATACCAAACAATATATGCTTACACACCTTGACCAACCAACATTTGATTATTGGGTCCAAAAGAGAAAAACACAATACATGCTTATACTCTTCACTCACGCATCTCATAAACAACACAAAAAAAATTAGCCTCCTTAAAATTACACATTTCAACCACATCGTTGTTGCCCACAATCCTATACTTCCTGTAAACCATCTGCATCGAGAAGAAGAAGTGAAACCATGCTTTTCTCATGTATGCAAGTGTTCTATCAATACTAACTCTTTCTTCTTCTTCATTCAATCCATTTACCACCCTTTAGTTTGCTCCTTGATCACCTTCTTGCAATTAGTTCCTCGCAAAATTTATCGGAACGTATATCATCGATGTCTAGGATACATGCTACGGATCAAAGAAAGGTAACTAGTCATCCAACTGCATGCCCTAGTGCGATAAGGAAGATAGTAGGGCAATTGATTCAAGGTCTTCGATGCTAACAGTGTGGAAGAAATCAAGCATGGCTTTCCATGGGAGCGATGGGTTTTCAGTTTTTAACAGGGAGGGAAGGCTTGTCTATCGTGTCGACAACTATTCGAGGCACAGCCGGTGTTTCACTGAGAAGATTGTGCTCATGGATGGTGAAGGCATACCTTTGTTGCATTTGAGGCCTCAGGTGAATTACTAGATAATATTCTTAATTTTATTGATTGATATATATCGATGCTTCTGTTTATTTAATGAAAAGATAGACTACAATAATTTGTTTTTATTTCTTATTTTTTGTGATTCAATTGGTCAAATCTTCTAATTCCTCTTTTATTAATAAGATTAGAATTTAGAGGTGTCAATCGAAAGTTGAATTCTCCGGCTTAATCAAACATGTCTGTTTGTACTTTTATATATTTATCGATATTTCAGTATTAAATATCTCATTTCTAATTTTTATGTTATGCATCAAATAAAAGATCGCACGTTAATTAGTTACAATTTTTCAGAGCCTATTTAAGATCATGTCCAAATCAACCTAAAATTTCATTAAACATATTGTATTATATTTTTATTAAACAGGATATATAGACGTTCAACGCATTAATTCCAATTAATTAAATATCAAGCTTCAAAAGCAAAAAGTGAGTCAAAACACATATAGAAGGTTTCTACATTTGGCCTCGAGTCAAACTACTAGTCGAGTTATTAGACATTATAAAACAAGTACTTGAGCTCCATTTATGCGCTATATATGAGCCCCAATTACAAGATGCTATATATTATCTTTATTTTTTTCTGATGATACAATTCAATTGAGCAGAAATTTAGCCTGAGTGAAGAATGGTTAGGGTTTGAAGGTAACGGTGATCAATATGGAAAAACTCAGCCAAGTTTGTTTGCAATGAGAAGGCAATCGTGGCTAGCAAGAAATGACAAAGCTCTAGTTTTCATGGGCACCCAAAGATTGGCTCCGGACTTTCATGTGGAGGGCAGCTTCAGAACAAGGAACTGCAAGATCATGTCGAATGGGAAGAGCGAGGTAGCGGCGGAGGTGTCGAGGAAGAAGGTGAAGTCCACACTTGTATTAGCAGATGATGTCTTCAATTTGCGGGTTTGGCCGGGGTTCAATTGCGAGCTGATAATGGCGTTCATCATCGTCATGGATAGGATTTGCTGCAATGCATATGCACCTACCTTGTGTAGACACTCTTTGTGATCAATTCTTCTAATCTTATCATTCATTGTGGCCTGGCTGGGTCGTTGCGAACTTGTGATTTATGCGAGTGTAGTTCAAGCATCCTTATGATGTACTAGCTAGCTAGTTGCATGTTGCAAAAGTTGTGTTGATTCGTTTGAGAGACAAGTATGGAAAGAAAAGCGAGAAGCACCGAGAACCATAGTTGCAAAAATCGGAATCGGAATCGGAATCGATTTTGAGGGAATCACTGAATTGGATCGAATCAGTCTAAATCGGTTAGGAATTGGTTTAGTTGAATCGGTCCAAATTAATCCTATACAAAAATTTCAATTTAGTCAAAATTTGTATGTTTTAAGTTATAGAACATGTCATTTTGATATTATGGTATATATTATCTTTTATGGTATTTTTTCATATTTTTTGGATTTTTTAAAATTTTGTATAGTTAGTTATTATTTTTGACTTGGGTCAGATTCGAATCAAGTTTTAATTATGAGAATGCCACTGTTATTTCTTTTATTTCTTTCCCCTCCTCTCTCCCACATCCGCCACCCTCCTTCCCCATCGCCACCACCACCACGCCCCGCCTCCCCCGCTAGCCCCATCCCGTCCCTCCCCGCCATCGTCGCCCAGCCCCGCCTCACCCCACTGGCCCCGCCTCACCCCGCCCCGCCCCACCCTCGGTGCCCCCGCCCTACCACACCCCTCGCCCCCTATGCCCTGCGCTCTCCGCCGCGCCGGCCTCACCCCCTGTGCCCCCGCCCCCTTCTACCCCTCCAGATCGTCTCCCCCTTGCCCCCACCTAGCCCTCTAGTCGCTTAATCACCACCCTCGCCGCCCTCACCACTCGCCGTCGCCACCCCATTTATCGCCGCCATCCAGAATCGGCCGATTTGGGCCGATTCTAAAATCGGCTCGAATCGGTCGAAATCGGCTCGAATCGGCCGATTCACCAACCGATTCTTATTAAAGCCGATTTACCCATTAAATCGGATCGAAAACCTTGTGATCCAATGTAAATCGGCCGATTCCGATTCCGAGTGGAATAGGCCGATTTCTCTGTCTATGCCAAGAACACATATTATTAACAAGGTTTGGTGGATTGTCTACATAGTAAGTAATTATCCAAACCAAGTTAAAATTATCTACAAACCACAAGTAAATTACAAGCCTTCTACCACAAGTAAATCATCGATTGATTAATTAAATTAGTCATCTCGATCATGCATAACTACATAACTTTGAAACCAATCATAAATTATTATGTCTACCGATTTGAGTTAGAACATGTTGTATGATGGCTCAAGCCCACTCTTGTATTCAGAAGAAAAGTATATGAGCACTTATAGACAAGCTATTCAAAATAGTGGATTGTGGAGGAATACCCCTCCCACTTGACATAGGGTGCCGGAACACGACTAATGAAAGTATATAAAACTGGGGTTTTCAAAGTTGGAGACAAGCAAGTCAATTATAGCATAGCTAGCCTGCAAATCAAATTGCTATTACAGAAGTGACAAAAATGTCTCCTCAACAGATTTAAGGAAAGAATTAGGCTATGTTTCCATTGTGATGAGAGTGGAATTCATCTCATCCAAATTTACTTGCCTACAAATTAGCTTGTAAAGCAAAGCATCATCTGATCCTCTTACGTCTTGAGACCTAATTTGACCCGTTAGTCTAAAGATAATTGCAAGAAAATGGCTAGTAACACTACAAAACACACAATCTAAACTAAGATAATAAATATCACAATACAATCGGATAAATACTATGAAATGGTAAGTAATACAACAACAAATGGGAGAACTTGTTAAATTTACCGTCAAGAGATCAATTAGAGAGCAATCTGTTGGAGTCCCTCATCATACGATGAACGTGAGAAGACATGCAATTATATAGGGAATTATAAAGACATGGAGTTACTCTAAGAGGTACGGGAATTCGAGTAAAATTATAGAAGGTGGGGAGTATTTGGTGTATCTCATGTATAATGTTTTGTATCCATTATCTATAAATATGTAGTTGTAAATGTGTGATGATTATAGTATAACTGAAGAGTGTGTTATTTAGTTTCACTGTGAAGTTTTGCAGTGAGGTTCTCCCTCTCTCTTAAATGAAGGAGAGACTCTCCTCACAAGATATGGGTCTTCCCAATTAGATTATCTCATTTAGTTAGAGGTTGAGTGTATTCCTAATTTGGTTGAGTGTATTCCTAATTGGAGTGTAGAGGTTGAGTGTATTCCTAATTGGAGTGTGTCTCAGTTGGAGATTATTGATTCCATCTGGTGAAGAACAATGCCAGATGATTATGAGAAGAGTTCCGTCTTATCCAAATGATCCAGATGATGAAGATGATGTACTGGTTTTGCCCAATGTGTGTACTCATTATTTGATTATAGTGGATAGTTTACAATTTCCTTTCTATTTTGGAGGTTCCACGTTTAGTTTTGTGTGTCATCTATCTCATATCTTTTATTGGTTTTCTTTATCAAAACACACAATATGGAGTTTTAAAATTGTTGTGGGTGTTAAAATCCTAACACAATCAACATAGAATCTAATTAACTCTTTACATTTACATTAGTAACAGCCCATACTTCTTTGCTAGTTGTCCAAGTTTCAAACTTGTTAACCGAAAAAACAATGTACATGGAAAATAGTAATAATAGACAAAATAGATGTTGTATAATTCATAGACAAATTTGATGGGCTCTCAATATAGCGAGTCAAAACTCGTACTTACATCGCATGACTTACCATCACCCATGGCATTTCAGCTTGGAGTATATGTGATCAAAATGCATGACTAACCATTTCACAAACATGGACAAACATGGAGGAATTTTAAAAATGAGCATCTATCTTGTAATTTACTGTTTTTTAATGAATAAATATTTTAAAAAATAATAATCTTCTTATTAGGGTTGCTAATTGAGCGAGCCAACTCGTGAGCATTTAGCGTTCGGCTCGGCTTGACTTGGCTCGAAACTCGACATTTAAATTCTCGAGCTCGAACTCAAATCTTACGAGCCGAGCTTGAGCAAGGTCGTGTTCGACTCAACTCAACTAGATAAAATAATATAATAATATAGTTTTTATATTATATATATATATAATATAATAACAAAGGTACTTTTGACTTTTAATCGAGCCGATTTTGAGCTCACGAATAAGTTAGGTTCAAGCTCGGGAAAATTAAATAGTTTAAGTGTATTCGAGCTCAACTATTCGAGCTCGAACACATAAAAGATATTCGAGTCGAACTCGGATATGTATGTTCAAAACTTGTTCGATCTTGAGTTAAGTTCGAACGAGTTTTAAACTATTCGATCCGAGTTCGAACACAAGTTGAGTTCGGCTCACTCGCTCGATTAGCACCCCTACTTCTTACCCATCACCCGAAAATGGAGTGGCACAACTTTATTTTCAATTAAACAAACACATATCTAGGATAAGAAGGCACGTCCATTCACATTAAACGACGACCAATCTCGACATTCCAGCTTTAGGGAAGCAGGGACCTGGAGTTTAACATCCACGCCTTGCCCAATGAACAATTCTCTGAGGCTTGGATTGTTGATGGAAAGCCGGTCCCAACTGCATCTGATATTAAGCTTAAAGTTCAAGGTCTGGAGCGATGGGCAATTGGAGATTAACCTCTCAATATCTTCTCTACTTATTTCAACGTCGTCAAATTCGAGGATCCTCAACTTGGGCAGACTAAAAAATATTGGAGGGATAGCGATGAAGCCTTGCCAAAGATGTATTGCGAAAGACCTCACTCGGCAATTCAATGTCGAGTACCCGTTTTAATGGGAAGCTAATGTTGGGTTTTTTAACACCCAAAAAGAAATCCCTGAACTTCTTGATATGCCTTAACAAGTACTTAACAATATTCAATAAAACACACAATAATTTGGTAATCTCAAAATATACTAAAAATCACAAATCATCAATTATTACCAATAATAAGTACACAATCACTCAATTGTGAAATCCTCACACTCTCTAATTGGAAACAACTCACAATCTCTTAACACTCATCTCTAAAACGAACACACTCCAATTAGAAATACATCACAACTTCACATACTCTTACTTGTGTACTCTCTTCAATTCAACTCTACTCTATTTTACTCACAATACAACTATATATTTATAGACAACGAAAACCAGCCTCGTAGATACGAAGAGCCACAACACTAAATATTCATCATCTTCAACCATTCTTTTCGAATCCCTCGTACCTCTTCAAATAAATCCATGTCTTTACAATCCTCCATGTAGTTGCATGTATTCTCATATTCATTGTATGATGAGGGACCCTAACAATTCTCCCTCCCGAATCATACGAAACACACTAGGGTTGCTTTTAGCACCGTTACATGCGAAAGAGATACAACCCTTCCAATCTCCCTTCTCGCCCCATACCTTTATCTCCCCTGATTGAAACTCTAGCACATCTTCCTCTCCTTCTTTGGGGAAAGATTACGACTTTGCTTTTCGTCATTTAGGATCAACTCTCTTCAAACATCTTTACTAACCCATCCACTCGGGCTTCTAAAAATATCTCATTTTCATCTTCCAACTTGACATCAACCTTTCTTCTATCACAAGTATGATCATGACTAAGAATCTTATTACCTAATTCCATTTCTACCTCAGTATGATCAACCCTTCGACGCCATACTTGCTTAGGAGACCCATCAAGAGTACTTCCACTCTTGACATATCGAACAAATGTCCTGTACAAACTACCATATTTTTCCCCTTTGCAATGATAAGTGCTCCCTTGGATAACTTCCATACTCTTCTAACAAATTGAGAACTATAGCCAATATCATCCAACTTACCCAAAGACAATATATTTTCTCTCAAGCTTGGAATATATCTCACATCTTTCAAAAATAATTTGTGACCCAAACTAGTCACCATATGCACATCTCCCATGCCAACAACACGTGATGTATCACCATTTCCCATCTTCACAATTCCCAAATTTTCTGATTAATAGGTAATGAAGAGTTCTCTACATGATGTTGCATGAAAAGATGCTCCAGAATCCACAATCCACCTTGAATTATCTGTCTTACGAAAACACCTATCATTACAAGAAGTAATAAGTATTGAGTTATCAATAGAATTGACTTCATCATTTTGTTGTTCTTGGTCCTTTTCCTTGTCATGTTGCATATCCCTTGTTAATTTCCAGCAATACCTTTTTATGTGACCAACCTTGGTACAATAGAAACACCTTACTACCTTTCTTTCATTATTTGTCCGCTTGAACTTACTCTTTCTCTCCTCAGAAACCAAGGCTTGCTCCCATGAAGATGAAGTTGACATTGCTGACTTTCTCCTTAACTCCTCTGACAAGAGTGATGCTGTAACGAGTTTAAGTCAAGTACAGAAACATGGCTCAAACTCATAATTAAATTATCCCACGAGTCCGGCATTGAACAGAGAAGTAAGGTGGCTTGTTCTTCCTCATCAACCTTTGCACCTGTTCCTAACAAGTCATTCACCAAGCTATTAAACACATTTAAGTGTTCATGAATAGAAGTCCCATCCGTCATCTTCAAATTATACAATTGTCTCCTTAGAAAAATCTTACTTACTAAGGACTTGTCTTCATATATTCTGTGAAGACTATCCCACAAAGCCTTTGCCGTTGTATCAATAGTATGCACATTAAATAATACCTTATCATCCAAAGCCAATAAAATATCAGCCTTAGCAATCTCATCTTTTTCAATAAATTGTGCATCAGTCATACCTTCTGGTTTCTGATCCATGCCTTTAAGAGCAACAACACAACCATCTTTCACCAATATAGCATTAATCTTCACTTTCCACATAAGAAAATTACTTCCATCAAATTTAGGAAGTACAAATTTGGTTGTACTCTTCTCAGCCATCTTGTGTCAAAAGCAAATAAGAAGTTCAATCTTCTCCACGAACCTCCACAGGCGGATGAACCAAAGCTCTGATGCCACTTGTTGGGTTTTTTAACACCCAAAAAGAAATCCCTGAACTTCTTGATATGCCTTAACAAGTACTTAACAATATTCAATAAAACACACAATAATTTGGTAATCTCAAAAATATACTAAAAATCACAAATCATCAATTATTACCAATAATAAGTACACAATCACTCAATTGTGAAATCCTCACACTCTCTAATTGGAAACAACTCACAATCTCTTAACACTCATCTCTAAAACGAACACACTCCAATTAGAAATACATCACAACTTCACATACTCTTACTTGTGTACTCTCTTCAATTCAACTCTACTCTATTTTACTCACAATACAACTACATATTTATAGACAACGAAAACCAGCCTCGTAGATACGAAGAGCCACAACACTAAATATTCATCATCTTCAACCATTCTTTTCGAATCCCTCGTACCTCTTCAAATAAATCCATGTCTTTACAATCCTCCATGTAGTTGCATGTATTCTCATATTCATCGTATGATGAGGGACCCTAACAGCTAATGGTTTGAGTGAATCCTATTGTGACGTCCTTGGTAAGGTGATCCTATTTGTCAAGAGTTTCTCTAATAGGACAGGTAGCCCCAACATGACATGGAGTGTGTTGACTTTAGTTGGATCTACCATGGATATTATTTTCCGTATACTTGAAAAGCACATAATTAGGGCGGTTAATTGAGCCAGTCAACTTATAACATTTGGCATTCGACTCGTTTCGATTCGACTCAAAATTCGATATTTAAAGACTCGAATGATATAATAACATAGTCTTTATATTATATATATATATATATTTATATATTATATATATGTTTAATTATAATTGGTTATACTTATTTATATATGTAGCCCTATACATGATGCGTATGCGGCCTCTGTAACTTAATTAGTTGCACCTTGCTTGCACATCCCTTCCAGAGTTTCCTCCAACACTTGGACAGGATGCTGGTTCTCACTGCTTCTCTTGTGGGAAGATGGGATCTGATGCCCCTCAGAACATCTACAGGTAAGTCGCTCATGACTACAGTATATGTCGCTGCTACATGGTCAGAAACAACTGGTCCGAGTTTCTATCTTTACAAATTCAAAGATGTAGAATAAGAAATTTTTTTATATGTATCATAGGCTTTTGAAAATGGGTGAAACTAAATTGGGCTGGTGATCGTTCTCCCTAGGCTGCCCTTTTAGGTTTCTACGACCATTCTCATCAACAACCCCACTTATATTCTTTCATTGTTTCCATGTAAATGGCTATTACTCATATTGTTATCATGGTTACAAAAATCTAAATCGGAATCGGAATAGGTTTTTGAGAGAGTCGAAATCAAAATTGGAATTGGTCTAAATCAAACAGGAATCGGTCTAGTTGCAACGACCTGAATCGGTCCTATATAAAAATTTTAACTTAATCAAAATTAATGGGTTATTAGTATAGAATATGTCATTCTGATATAAACTATTTAGAAATTAGTTTCATTTTTTGGATTTTTTAAAATTATTTAGAATTAGTTATTATTTTTTATTCAAGTCAGTAGTCGAGTCAACTTTTAATTACGAAAATACCAATAATATTTCATCCTCCATCTCCCCCGCCATTGCCCATGTACCCTCCCCCGATCGCCGCCGCTGCTGCCTCGCCCTGTCGCCGTCCTCGCCTCCCTGTCGCCCCCCCTCCCCTTGCCCCCTGTCCTACCCCCATCGGCCCCCCCTCCTCGTCTCCCGCCCCGCCTCAAAGCCGCTCTCGCAGCCCTGTCGCCCCGTCGTCCCCCTCACCCCTGCCCGCCCGAAGCCGCCCTCGCAACCCTGTCACTCCGTCGTCCCCCTCGCCCCCTACCCCGCCCCGCCGCCTCGTCCCCTGCCGCCGTTGCCACCCAGCCCTGTCCCCGCCCCTGGGGTCGCCCGTCGTTGCCTCCCCGCCGCGAGCTTGAATCGGCTAATTCGAGCCGAGCCGATTCAGAAGGGTTTTTAAATTGGATCGCCGCCAATCCGATTTACGCATCAGTGTTGTCATATTCTTTACTATTTATTGTTTATTATACATAAATAAACTTTCGTTGAAGGTGACAAATCACACCTCCAATTTAATAAATACACTTCCTGCTCCACTCTTTAAATGTCCTAAGTTCATCTTCCATTTCCCTAGGAATTAAAATTTTCTTTTCTTTACGTATCTCTTTATGTTATATGTTGACTACTTCATTTCCCCATGCTTGACGAGATTAACTTTTCAATGACCCAACTCTAGGACTACCGTGCATGGTTCCACTCCTTTGCCTTCATTGCCATGCTGGTTCCCCCTAACCCGTTAAGTTGCACAGGTTCGATTATTTGGTTATGACTATGCATGAATAATTAAGAAGAAATTTTAAAAAATTCATAATTCCAGGATCTCATGTTTCCTTAGGACATGGGAGTTCGTCAATTGGAGAAGGCGATTGGAACGGCAGCCAACAATGACGGCTTGGACGATGATAGCTTGTCAACAGTGATGGAGATGCAGGAAAATAATGAAATATAACATTAACCATAGGAAATATTAGGGTTGCTAATTGAGCGAACCAGCTCGTGAGCATTTAGCATTCGGCTCGGCTTGAAACTCGACATTTAAATGCTCGACTCGAACTCGAATCTTACGAGCCGAGCTTGAGCAAGGTCGTGTTCGACTCGACTCGACTCGGTTATAACTCGAACTCGACTCGTAGCTCGACTCGTAGCTCGACTCAATACTCGACTCGATAAAATAATATAATAATATAGTTTTTATATTTTATTTATATATATATATATATATACAATATAATAACAAAGAAGCAAGATAGTTGAGATGGTAAGTATTCACCTTGATGACTTTAAAATTTGTGGGTTCAAACCACATTGGCCTCATTTTTTTTTAAAGTGGGTTACTTTTGACTTTTAATCGGGCTGGTTTCAAGCTAACGAACGAGTTGGGTGAACGAGCTCACAAAAATTAGACAGTTTAAGTATATTTGAGCTTGAGTCAAGCTCGAACACATAAAAGATATTCGAGTCGAACTCGAGCATATATGTCTAAAACTCGTTCGATCTCGAATTGAATTCGAACGAGTTTTGAACTATTCGAGCCGAGTTCGAACACATGTTGAGCTCGGCTCGCTTGCTCAATTAGCACCCCTAGGAAATATGAAGATGTTTAGGGGCAAAATGGTAAATCACCATTCATTCGGTTGCAGATCATGGCGGACATGTGGCATCCTAATGTGCATGCCAATGCATGGACATTCAACGGTTTGTAGAGTAAGTGAATACAAGTGAATACAAACTCTAATCTATACTGTCTCGTTACAAAAATAGTTTAGATTAATTGTATCTTTAAAAAAAGATTGATGCCCCCATTGCCACCTCCATTGACAGCGAGCCACCATGCCACAGTTGGACCTATTAGTAGACAGATCTAGTCGATAGGCAGCCAGGTCCAGCCCCCAATGGCTGAATCTAGCTAGTCATGGCCAAAACTAGTCATGCGACCAAGGTTGGCTGCCATGCAACCGGATCCACCCATGGGCGATCAGACATGGCCACCCATGTCCTGGTCCGACCGGGAGTTGACCTTATTTAAAAAAAAAGATATGGGTCATCCTTGTAATTGAATAGTGTAAGGTGGAACATGTTATAACATGGCCCAAGCCTTGTTCGGATACAGGATTGCCGCCCCCGAGGTTTAGTCTTCACTTTCTTGTCGAAGGAGTGGGTTTGGTGGGACCAAAGGAGCCCTTGCAATGCAAAGAAATCATACAGGTAGAAAATAAATAAAATACCGTGAACGAGGAATAAATATCCAAGATTTTTATGTAGTTCCTTAGAGTTCAAATCGAATCCCTAAGCCAGTCCATGGTGAGATTGTTACTCATAATCCATTATTTCTTCTTTGATTTTACACTTTACACAAAATAGTAAATTTGACAACCTTTAAATAAGTTTGCCTTTGTAACTTTGACTCCAATGCCTTGATTCATCCATTTTTTATCTTCAAATCTTTAAAATTAACCCCACCACTGCGTCCGTAGCGTCCAAAAATAGTAGGATAACAAGTTTCGTTTTGATCTGAAATTGAGGCCTTTAAATTATTTCATGAGTGCTAATGGACTGAATCGGACCACTTCAGGTTAGTTCTAACCAAAAAATACCGGACTAGATTGGGTGGCATATGCAAGTGCTGGGCTGAGATTGGGTGCACCGGGTGGTCGATGGCATACCATGTGCCAATAGCCAGGACATGTAGCAAACGGGTCACGAATAGGAATTGGGTTGTAACACCCCAAATACGGTTCATGTTTGAGAACTGAACCGAATTGTTTACTGGTCTCGGTTAAGTTGGCTAACCCGAACCCAACTCTTGTGGTTCTAATCTTGATATCTCAAGATGAAAGATGTCAATCTCTATGTATGGATGAATGCACAAAAATAAACCTAATAAAGTACTACATAGATGATATGTCAACCAATCCACATACCAAATAATTACGATGAAAATCGATAAGATTCGTAAAATAAGACGAACTAAGTTTCCCCTAACGGTGCAATTAAGGGACACCCTGTCAAATCAACATATGTGTGTGTGTGTGTGTCTACATATATATATATATATATTTCATACATTTTCATTCACACGACTTTCTAATATGCAATATAATCACAACTTGGGTCTCGACCCACCTGTGCAATTCTATTCACATTTCTCATCAATTCTGGGTTTTGACTTACTTGTACTTATTCAATGTTTAAACATACTTAATAACATATCATCTTTAGTAATCTTTCTACTCCAACATACATCATATCACACTACATCATTATAAATTACATTTTATTACATCAGCCTCAAAATATTAAACATGCTATCATCTGACATGTGCGTATGCAAGAACGTAATTGCTCCTCTGTCTAGGCTAGCTCATCCTATTCATAATCTTCCCCTACATATATTATAAAAGCATGTCAATAATAAGTGTTACTGATTCAAAATATAACTAATATTAAGCTTGCTATGAGGGCAAACTCTCATATGAAAGAAAACATTCATATACTTTCTCATAAACTCTCTAAAGGGCACCCACTAAGGAGCCACTAGGCTGCAGACCAGGTCGCATCCTGAATGAACTGCTTTGATGTTGATGCCTCTCTTAACATTTTCTCATTTTATTTTTGGTCCCTCGGGACTACTAGTATATCCTAAGCTCTCTCCCTACCTCCATAATTCTCCTGGCCTTGAGCATGAAAACCGAGTATTCTTAGACAATCGCCTTTAGTACCTTTTGAACCACAAGTCTGGACATGTGATGTACTAAACAGTACATGTAAAGCTCTACGTTTCTCAAGCTATGAGGAACTCAAACTGGAGTTATCAAGATCCCTAGGGATTGGAACAGCCCGCTCACTAATCCAGAGCCCGCTTTGACTGGCACGTGCACCCGCTCATAGTATGTACGAGTCAGTTTTCTCATCTCTCCTCTACTGAAAACTCGATAAAACTATATATAGGTCTGGTAATGTATTTATATAATAGGCTCGAAGGCAACTTGTGGTGGATCTTATTTTTAAAAGCATACTCGAAGGATTTCATCCTAGAGGGTTATTAATCCAAAAGATCAATCGATTAAAACGAGTGGTCAAGGAGAAGGTCAGGAGTCATCTCGTAAGGTATAAGGGGAAGAAAATGAGTGGTCGAGGAGAAAAATTAGTGGTTGGGGAGAAAAATGAGTGGTTGTTTGGTAATTAAAACTTAACTTAACTCTGACCCGGACTCGAGAAAAATAATACTAACTCGTAATAATTTTTAAAAAATCGAAAAAAACAAGTAAAATTCCCATAAAATATAATACACATCATAACATTACAATGACAATAGCACACCCAAACAACCTGTAATGTGTCCTAATGCTTTATTCAGCTTTAAAATAATTCTATGTTATAATTAAAATAAATAAAGAAAATATGGCGTACTCTTATATATTTTGATAATTCATTTTGTTGCCTTTTTATCAATGTTATCATCATATACTTGGGCACACATAACTCTTATGGTTCATAACACAAGACTGGTGTCAGCTCAGTATGCGCATTTTGAAATTGACCTGAGTGAAAATAATAGTTAAACTGACTGGTTCGGACTATAAAACCCTGCCTCGAGTCATAGGTTTTATACTTGGCATCTGGACTTGGTATATAATGGTGTTGATTGGCTGGCGGTAGGCCCCAAAGTCGGCCTCTTTCACCTGTTTCTTACTCTAGTCAGGTGCTTTGTGGCAAGATTTTGGCGACGTTGGGCTTCTCAGGTGGTGGATCTCGACTAGGATGTGTCGGCGGGGTTGAGGCAAATCTAATGGAAGTGGATGCGTGGTCAGTGGCAGCCTAGGTTGGTAAGAAGGAGGGCCCAAACTTCAATGGAAATAACGTGCAAAATAGTAACGAAACAACTTTCATGATTGTTTCTCCGGCCACGACGAGGCTCTCCTACGGTGGTAGTCACCCAGATGATGTCGGGGGCACTTCAAACTCTAATCTAGTGGGCTTAGGGGTCGTCAGAGTTGGATCTTTTATGAGGGGCTCCTCCCCTTTCTTCTTCCTTCATGCTTCTTTCTTCTATTTTTCTTTTTCTTTTTCTTTCAACTGATAAGATGTCTTTCCTTTAATTTAATGTGGTGCATTTATAGAATTCCTAGCACATGCATAGTTCATGATTACATTCATTAAATCTTCACCTATCCAACTATTTTTTATTCCTCATTTTAAGTCCCTAAAATCCTCACCACCCATTTTTATCCTTTCTTTTTTTATCTTCTTTTTGGGATTTTGAAACTACCATAAACTGTTTTTTTATGATTAGGTGTAAAGGCATGAGATTGACTAGGGGTTCAATCACTTGGATTTGATCACATGGTTCTGACAAACAAGCCTACTCTTGTATTTTGAAAAAAGTTACAAGAACACATTTAGACAAATTATTCAAAATAGTGGATCATGTGGCGCCTAACCATAGTTTAAAAACTGAGCTCATACTTGATCAATTCTGTATGGTACGAAGGGAAATGGGCTCGCGTCAATTCTAAGCCAACTAGGAGTCATGCATAATATTTTTTACATTCAACAAATTAAAATAACGTGAAATTAGTATATGTTCCTCTTTTCGGTTACACAAAGATAGATAAAGTTAAGGAGTGACTACTATGAGTTATGTTTTGATACTGGGCCTAGCCCAGCCCATTGCATACAACAGGTGAACTTGTCAATGCCTAAATTTGATGTTAATCCAAAATATCTTACCTCAATCATGGCCCAGTTTGGAAATGCTTTCAAGTTATAATATTGCATATAGTCATGAAGTAATTTAAGATTTTGACATGCTTATCACAACTCACATGTCATCCTTGGATCCGTAAGATATAATTAGTAACTGGTAACTAGTAACTAGTTTCTGAAACCCAACCAGTTACTTCTAAAATGGGAGGCTACCGTTTGTAACTTATCTTGCCTTCCTACTCGATCTATTTAGGCCTACATGGAAATTAAAACTAGCATGCTATATATATTTTCCATAATCAATTGTGTTTAGACTTGCCCATTAAAATCTTTGTGTTCCGACTATTTAAAGTCTATCAATGTAAAGATTGCTATAATTTCTTAGATCATTCCTGTTCTGAGTATAAACCCATTCGTCATCGACAGAGTGAAGAAAATTTTTGTGAGGTATATGTTGACGACCTTGAAACTTCACTGGCAAAATTTATACCCGTAAAACCCCATTACCCCGTCAATATCGTCCTTGTATTATGGGTGTGATTAACGAGACATAATGTTCGAATTCAAACTTGTTTCTAGTTAGCTCAAATACATTTTAATAAAACAAAAAAAAACTTCTTTTTTTACGCAAAAAAATAATCCTTTAGAATATATGCATGTTCATGTTCATTTAGTATTTTTTATTTAATGATTATAAAGCACAAGTAATTTTTATTAACGAACAATCAACAAGCAAATGTTGGCATGATTAAAAAATACAATTATTTATCACATACTATCGTACATGCAACCCTATCTGTGTAAAATGCTCACTATGTAGAGGTTGGATTGCCTAAGCCAAGCCCGGGCAATTTTTCTAGCGCCCATCTTGTCTTGGTCTTATAAGGACAGCCCATTAGATCTAAAAAGAAAAATTTCCAGCACCCTCTATTACGATCGTTGGTGACCGAATCGGCTGTATGCAGCCATAACTCCGACCACACTCGGCTAGGCCTAACCGTTGTAGCCAAATCTCACCATAGGTGGCCGGATATGACTAACGATAGTCAGAACGATCGCCGACAATTTTAAAAATTGTTTTTTTTAAGGTAGCATGACCGGCCATGTGTGGCCAAATTTGACCACCCTCGGTCGGATCTCACCCCTACATGCAAAAGAACACTTGTCTTTTTTAATTATTTTTTCTTCTTGTTGGTGGCCAATCCGGCCAAGGGAAGGCCATATTTGACCGCACCTGGCCGCATCCGACCCACACCTGTTAGATTGGCTGCCGCCCTCTTCCCCCCTTTCTTTTTGTAAAGAATTTATCTGAATCGTAATTGTAATCGAATAGCTCAAATTAAAATGTACTTAAAATAAATAACCTAAGCATATAAATATATATATATATATATAATTTATTACATATAAAAGCTAGCCTGTACCCCTTTCTAGGAGATATATCAAGATCCAAACGTGGCAAAATAGTTAACAAATTTGACCACGGAAAAGAAAAAGAGAGGTGAAGAGAATATGAATAATCAAACCGGCCAAACCCTACGCTGTAGAGCACACAATCACGCTCAAATAATTGAGCTTTTTTCCTCACATGGGCGAGTCCACACGCACTCTGTTGGTGCCCCCACACTCCCACTTTTTGGCCCACCTAATATTTCATCCAGGGTTTTATGGCATGCATCAGCCGGATGACTTATGATGAGAATGTGACGGCATCGTATTTTTCAGGTCACAAATGTTATAAAAATTAATCGATACACTAAATTAAAATTAATCTTAAAAATAACCTAAGTATTGTATTTCTGGTGTATAACTGATGCATTATTGTAGCCTCATGAAAAATAATCCCTCACCAACAATCAATTTTATCTCAATTTCTCTTCACTTAATTCTGTAGGTACGAACATCAAAATTACTAATTTTTTTAATTTTATTTAAAAAGTGTTATAATGAAAACATTTTACCCTTAGGGTGCGCATACACCATAGTAGTATTTAGCTTGGGATCACTTTGAAAATGTCATTCATTCAATTCTCATTTTGAACATACGACTAATTTAATTAACTTGTAGTTGAAAAATTAAAAACTCAAACTCAACTCAGCATGCTATAAAAGCGGATACGATGCTATGCAAACTTGAAGTTATTTATAGTTCCTTTCAATTCAGCAAATATAATAAAAGCTTATATAAAATTATTATATATTGTTCTTTTTTATATTAATATTGATGAATATATGATTTACGTTATTTTAAAAGAGTGATTCAGGTAAACTAGAAGAAAAATGATATGTTTCAATAATTTGTGTTACTTAACTCGAAAAATCAATCATAAAATCAATTAGTAAGAAATCATACATGTATTTTACCTCGAAAAGTCATAATAAAATAATCTGAGTCATAATAAAAGAATTTACTTATAAAAATGGTAGAATGTTCAAATGGACAAGCAATTATTTGTGTTTGTTATTACTGAACGAAACAAGGGCATAGACAATAATTTCGGCATTGCGAATATGGAAAATAATTGACATATCTGTACCTACCCTAATTAATGTTATGTTATTTTAATCTTGTCTATATGGCCCAAAAATGGGTGGCTTTCCATTCTTCCCATTATGGATCATGTCAACTTATTGTTAGAATTTTATTCTTTTATTCTGAACACTCTAGAAGCCATCTCATCACTTTTCAAAATCAAATTACTTGACAAGAACTTCAATCTTCTCTTTCTTCTAGCAACACGTGTAATTTCTTGGATTCCATGATCTCAATTGAAAGATTCGCAAGATTTTTTGAAGAATAAGCGGCTACCTAAGACAGGAAACGTACGTAGTGAGTCAGCTATTGAATCTCATGCCAACTTGGTCAGCTAATACGTATCAATGAATTTGGGTATTGGCATGCTTCTATTATTAAGCATGTTCTCAGGGATTGAGACTCTTCTAAATCTGGTTTCTAGCTGGTTCATGATCTTCTTTGCATGGACTTGTTGATTCTAGAGCTCTTTCATATCAGCTTCTTCAACTTATTTTACTTCATGAAATGTGCTGCTCATCTGCCCATCAATTGCATAACAGTGACGAATACTTCAGCATCAACGACGAGTTTGATACATGATTGTTTTAGGCAATTATTATGTTTACTGTAACTTCATATTTTATGCTGGTTCGTATGAATGAAAGCAACACGTGTAATTTCCTGGCCTGGCATGATCTCAATTGAAAGATTAGCAAAAGATAAATAATCTTTCCGGAAGAATAGTCGGCAACCTGTTTTTGTCATTACATCAATATATAGAAATTCCATGACTTTCCCCAACGTCCAAAATCGTATGTAAAAAAAAGGGCTAAATATAAGACTTAGAATAATTGTTTACTTAAAAGACTAAAAAATAAATTAGCACATTAGGTATGACTCTTATGTTAAATAAAATCAATCATATATTTTTTTACATTTGAATCACTTATAAGTGTATTAATTAAAAATTGTAAACATCGATTTGAACAACGTATTATTTTGATTTATCTTATGCCTTAAACATTTTCATACTTATTAATTAAGAGTCGTAAGTCTCGTTTTGATCAACATCTTATTCTAACTTGTCTTATACCTAGGTATTTTTATATTATCTCATATTCGAGAAATCTATTATACTAAAACCTTCTACATCCCTCTTCCGTATAAAATATAAAGTTACCGTAAACATAATAATTGCCTGAAACAACCAGGTATCTAACTCGTCATTGATGCAGAAGCACTCGTCACTGTTATGCAATTGATGGGCAAATGAGTAGCACATTTCCTGAAGTAAAATAAGTTGAAGAAGCTGATATGAAAGTGCTGTGGAATCATGGTCATTGCTGCTAAGATATACATAAAAAATCAACAAGTCCATGCAAAGAAGATCATGAACCAGCTAGAAACCAGATTTAGAAGAGTCCCAATCCATAAAAACATGCTTAATAATACAAGCATACCAATACCCAAATTCATTGACACCAATTAGCCGACCAAGTTGGCATGAGATTCAATAGCTGACTCACTACGTGCGTTTCCTCTCTAGCAGTCATGTAGAATGAAATGTGTTAGACTTTGAAAAAATAAAATAAAATAAAATGAAAGTGTTACTCTGGGGTATAAACAGATTTCCACTTTGCCATGGAAATGGAGAACAAGAATTTATAAACAGAAGGCATTTTGGTTCACCTAAGAACAGAAATAAACCGAAGGCATTTTATTATGTGCATGAATTCGTGTTATATAACTTAGTTTGTACTTTATGTAAAAATGCCGATTATTTTTAACAATTTTCATACTTTGTAATTTTTAACAGAATGATATAATAATCAAGATGATTTGGAGATGTTTAAGTTATTATTTATGCACTTTCATTTCCTACATTAGAGACTTTTTTATTGACCTAAATGTATTAGTATTTTTTATAATTTCTACCTACAAACCGAACCACAGTCGTTCTTTCCAGTGGAGTTTTGGTATTGAACAATTCTGCATATAATTAAGATAAAGAACTTCACTAATTCTTATTCAAAAATTGTGACGTTATACTACTTGTTAGAACAAGCTCCTTGTAGGATCTAGCTACGTCTAATTATATAATGACAATCTAATCATCATTCTTGTATTATTTAAAATTGTTTTAGCTTAACAATTTAATAGGAATCTATAAATATTTTAAGGAAAGCAAGTCAAATCTTAAGTTTTCGGCTTAATTAGGTTGATTATGATCTGTGCTCGAAGAAATTTAATCAACTCAAGTTATTTTTTGGCCTCCATTTCAATGCAAAGTGGGCATGTTTAAATCTGAGTTTAACACATTTCATTCTATGCTACTAAGAGGAAACTTACAGTGTCCGGCTATATTTCTGATCTCATATATGTTGCCCCCATAACTCAATGAATCATTGAATTTGGGTGTTTTGTAAGCTTGTATATTAAATTATTGATTACATGATATGATTTATTAGGTCTCTTCTAAATCTTCTAAAACTTGTTGATTTTCATGAAACTTTTCAATGCATGAAACGCGTGTCACTCATAGTATTATACTTTTTTTGAGAAAAAATGATGAATTTTTTTGCTAGCATGATTTCATTACAACACGTTTTACTTGGTATGAGATGTTCATACTAATTTTCGTCGGATACATGCACACCACACCAAAATAATTGATACAAGAGGACCACATATAATTCATCTTTTTGGATAAGAGAATCCATACATATGCATGCGAAAGGTACTTAAAACAGGTCAAAACTCACCCCTCCCAGCATTGGCCATCCTTATAATTTGAAAGGCAACGCCGGTGCAATATCATATATAACATGTACTCGCCGGCGCTCTTGCCCGAACATAAAATTGTCAAAATAGATCAGGCTGAGCGTAGGCCCTGAAAATGTATAATTTAAACCAAGGAGATTAGTACTTGAATATGGAACCATGAACAATTTTCCACATACTTCTAAAACTATCATTTTTATTAATTTATTATGTAAAAATGTTAAATATTATACCATAAACATATTGATTTTTTAGATAAAATGAGAACTAAGCCGAGTTGAGTACCTAACTATCAGTCATGCTCAGCTAGACTTGAGCTGAGTTAAACCTGAGACCAAGCATAAGCTCGAACTAGCTCGGCTTGGCACTAGATCAACGGTTAGCACAAATTACAGCTCGAATTAAGGTAAGTGTCTTCGTTTTAAATAAAAAGAAATGACTGTCCTAATTATCTATTTAATTTTAGTATGATGGTTTATTTTGATGTTCGATTTGAGTGAGAGATAAAATATTTGATTTTTAATTAAGAACCAAGGTAAGGTGGTTATAAAATAAAAAGAAAAAGGTAAGGTGCCACCAAGCTTAATTTGAAGTGTGAATGAACTGCTGGTATGCCTATGTTAGTATATAAATTGCCCTGATAAAAAATTTTAAAAAAAAATCACTCCATGCCACAAAAGTTAGTGAAGCATTCCTTTTTTCCATGACCACAAAAGCCTGAACTTATCACTCTCCTTCAAACATTTCATGAATTTATACATTGAAACTATATCACGGCCTTCCATTGGGGAAAGACCATATTGTTCACATTATTATACTTGGGATAGAGCTGAGCTCAAAGAGAAGACAAGCATAGTGGGAATCACATTCCCTTTCTCCTCTCCTTGTGCTTTTCTCCATCACATATATGTGAGACCAATCTTCAAAGTTGGAAACCTTTCTGTAAATATTCTCTCCAAAGAAGATAACACTTCCCAGTTCCCATCATCAGACCTCCATCCCATGAGGAAAGGCCATCTGGGCCGCCCAAATTGAAACCAGCCAATAAATGGCCCCCACGTTGTAGAATCTATATAGTTTTTTCTATGAAATATTCTCCAATGCTTAGACTCGGGAAAAATATATGAACATATAATATATGGCATACCCAGATCAGAACAATGTCTTGTAGTTCATCTATTCAAGTTTTAAAATTGATTGTTTGATCATCATAGTTTGTGGCTTCCACAATATTTTTAAAAAAAAATTTCATATATATACCTTCCTTGGAGTTGTCATTGGTTGGCCAAGATTATCTTCCTTCCTATACATACAATTATTTGATGATTCTAGCTTTAAGGGGAAAAAATCATTATGATACTAAATTTAATTAAGTTGTTCTATGTTTGTCTCATCTAATATTATATGTCAAGGTCTATTGAGATATGTATATAGTATCTAGTATATAGTATATGTCAGATGATAATACATATTAATTAATTTACTAATTATTTGACAAAAGCCTGCAATCCAAGAGTTAAGAAGCTTGTTCTAATTAACTCTATCACTACAAATAATTTGTTTGTTGAAGTTCAAAAAAATAATAGTTTGTGTTATGGATAAGTACATATACAATACCTATCAATTAAAAAACAAAAAATAAAGGCGAAGACAAAGTTGAGTTCGAGTTTTTGTCAATAGCCTAATACGGTTCAAATGTCACATACATGAATCAATCAAGTATGTATTTCAATTCTCAGGGTTTTCCCACATGAGCTTACAAAATCTCAATTTTGTTTAAACTTTTATACACTATAATTTTAATTCAACAAGTAAAAAGTTATGTGAAATTTGTATATATAATTGACACTTAAAATTGAAAAATATATAATGTTTATTATTTTAAAGTATTGATTGAATTAAATTATATATATATATATATATATATATATATTTCATAATTAATATTTTTATTTAACTCAAGGAATCGATTATAAAATTTATTAATAGTGAGTCATCTATGGAGTTTGATTCAGAAAACCCAAAAGTGAATTTATTCGGAGAGTTTTAGGGTAAAAAAAAACGATACTATGCACAAAATTAAATAAAGAATGAAACATAATGTGACACAGAACTTAACAACATGTTGAGGAGGCTAGAGGGAGGACCTTATCATCCTCAGAACTGTATATGACAGCCAAAGAGGAAATAAAAAAGGAGTCCACTGTTGGGCATCATATTATTGTGTCAATGACTTCCCGCCTTGGGGGAGGGTCACCTTGCACTCATTTGCATTATGTATATGTGTGATTGCTGATGGTAAATACACCCCCCCTCATTTTACCAATATCATGGAGACCTTTCCCCACCAGAAGCTTTCCTTGTCCCCCATTAAATTTGTCTTTGTTTTGTCTTCTAAGCAACGTAACACTAGGACTCTCCCTTTAATTTGATTATTATTCCTTTCACTAATTATGTAGGAGTGGCCATGAGTAATACATATTATGTATATATAGAGCATATATAAGCATGTTCACAACTACTACTACCTGCATTGGACCCAGTCTTCTATCATGATCAGGAAGTATGGAGTTATTAACTTGTTTTGTTTTGTATACGCAATAAAATATTGACTAGGGAAAATGGGTATATGAGGTGGGTCTTTTACAAGGTTTCACATTGTATGTAAATGATGAGAAATAAATCGGTTCATAAATTAGTTTTCGCTCATTAATATCATAAATTAGGGTTCATCAACAAAAAATTCGTAAAACTAAAGCTCATACTTTGTTACTAAAAATCTTGTCTTTAAAGGCATTATATATATTTATTTTATTATGTAATAGTTTTTTCATTATAAATATTATTTTTTTCTCACAAATAACTAATATCTCATTTATATAACTGTTATTTCTTTTATTTTTTAAAGTTTCTCGCATGTCAATTAGCATAAAAATTAAAATCATTTTTTAAAAAATATTTGAATAAAAAAATATTATATTACAATTGAAAATTTCAAAAAATAAGATTAATGTGAAATCTATAACTAGATGCTTGTCAAACAAACCCTCTATTAAAATTGAAAATTCATTAAGTGTTTATCTTATTGGAGCCACAAATAAAAAAGTGCAATGAGTAAGCAAGTTGATTATTAAATATTTATCAAATGAGCCAACACGAACTGATTTGGAGAATTATTTAGATGAACTATCTATTCCTTTTGTCGATAGAGTATATGAATAATTTAATATATTATCACGATAGAGATTAAACATATTAAAATATCATATTTTGAAAAATATTATTCACGATACTTTAATCATTTCTATGCCAACCGTTGTCTTCAAATGAGCATTTAATATTAAAGAATAAATAATTGGCTCAACTAAGAATAGTTTGAGCCCAAAAATACTTAAAGCTTTAATATGTGCCCAAAATTAGTTGATGAGTGAATGTAAAGATGATTCATAATATTCATGTATTTTCTATTTTTGATATATTTTTAACATATGTTCTCTTGTTATTATATTTTTTTACTTGTAGATAAACAATTAAGTTCATCATCAAATTTGTTTGGAACAATAAATAACAAAGAATGAGAATATATTGATGATTGTGTTGACAAAGATAGTATTCTAACATCTTCATCTCTATAATGAGTATGCGAAAATGTTATATTTAGTTTTTACTCTTCTAATATTTGTAAAATATTTTACAAGTGATTAACTTTTTTGTATATTTTTTCATGTAAGTGAGCTACATTGGATGAGGAATCAACTATTAGAATATTTTATCTTAGAAGTGTATGTAATATTAGAGTAAATTTTGATGTTAAAGATTCCTTTAAAGCTTCTATACATTAATTATTTTTTGTTTGACTTAAACATGTATAGAAGCTAAATTTTAAAAATTTATTAACCTATGGTATTAATTAAGAGAATTTTAACTATATAGTAAATGATTTAATATGATTATTGATATAAATGTATTGTTCTAAATTCCTAAATATGAGGATAACTTTTATCTTTTTTCCATGTAAGTCATTTTGGGTTATTTTAGATATTAAACATTAATTTTATATATAAACTTAATGAATTTTAATGCATATCATGATTTTAATTTTTTATATAACATAATATTAACCTCACAAATATTTAAAATATTATATTATTGATATAAAATATGGAACACTCGGTCGGTTGTTCGATCGGATGAAAAAATATTCATATTTAGTTTATTTTTATTATGTCGAATTCAGTTAGTCAAATTCGATAGGACATGCTTCGGACTTTGGTTGGACTCAGAAATTCAAACGACCACACCCACCCCTATATATTCATATTGTCGCTAATTACGTCAATTTATTTAAAACATTATTGTTTTTGCTATGCATTTCACTTCGTGCCTCTTTGGAGGCAAATAATTTAAGAGCAATTAAATGAGACAAATTATTTTGCAAAAAATAAATAAATAAGCCATCAAAATCACACCATAACATCAACCCTAAATGCCCATATCATTAATTTACCATGCAAAATAAGTTCCAACATTGTTTAGGGGTATTATCGTCCAAATAGCCCTATAAATACTCTTCTTCCCCGCCGCACGTCTCACACCATCACAAGATCAGCTTCCAGACCACACACATCTCCTCTTTTCCGCCCCCTCAGAATTTGGAAGACATTTCAGCAGATTAATGGCCAGGGTACACCCGAACATCGGCTCCGACGTGCCGCGACCGGCGATAGGGAGGGAGGCTGGTGGGGGACGGCCGGCGGAGGTGCTGACCGTATGGAGAAAGTCGCTGCTCCTCAACTGTAACGGGTTCACGGTGTTCGACGCCAAGGGTAACCTCGTCTTCCGCGTCGACAACTATGCCGCCAGCAATCGGGCCGAGGTCGTCCTCATGGACGCCTCCGGCAAGCCACTCCTCACCATACGCCGTAAGGTATTAATTCCTACTGTATATCCCTTCCAATTAATTCAAGCTCAATCTGATAAAGTAGATATTAAAAGCTATCTTATATTAATTTTCCGAGCAAATACCAAGCTGTAATTCGTTTTGAGTGATGATTGGCAATCTTGTTGCAAGATTTCTTCAATGATATTGGCTTAAATCATACATCTTCCTAGCATTTATACCTGCTGTAATTTGTGATATTTTATAACTTGGCATTGGAATGGTGATCTATGCAGCGGTTGAGCTTAGGTGACCACTGGCTCGTCTATGTCGGCGAGGCGACGATCAACCCTCTCTTCTCCGTCAAGAAGAACCTCAGTCTCCTCTCCTCGAAGCTCTTGGCTTATGCGACGGCCGCCAGTAGTGGACGGGGAAGCCCCCAGCGGGCCGTCTACGAGATAGAGGGCTCCTACTCCCAGAGGTCATGTGTCATGTACGATGACAGCCGGCGGCAGGTGGCAGAGATCAAGAGGAAGGAGGCAGTATTCGGGGCAGACGTGTTCCGGCTGGTGGTGCGGCCGGAGCTCGATCCCGCCATCGCCATGGCCCTCGTCATCCTCCTCGAGCAGATGTACGGATCCAGTAGATAATATTGACCAGTCTGGGTAACGTTAAACTTGGTAACATGAAATGGTTGAATAACTCTGCTGTGATAAACATGTCCATGGCCGACTTCTATTGGTTGGAAAGGTTCTTCTTCCACCTTATCCCGAAAAGATCATTGAGGACATGATTCTTAATTTTGGATCCGCTGCATGTCCACGGCTCTCCCCTTTTCGATCATTTGTTTTTTTATTTTTGCTTTTTTTGACTTGAAGTGTTTTGATCTTTGCAATGGCAATCAAATTTTAGGGAATTGCTATGCATCTTTGATCTTTGTAGTGTGTAGGAGAGAATTAAGTGGCACAATTTTGTCATATTTTAGATTGTGTCATACCTATGTACGTGCACTTTTCCCCAATGTTTACCTTGTGATCCAATCAGAGCTAAGGGTCGAGTGTATATATGTGTTATTTGGATTTTTTTTCTACCAAAGCTATGTTACTTGGATTTGTGATCACAATGATAAAAAATTGCAAATTATAATAGTGTTGTTTTCAAGCTTCTCAAGGAGTATTTGTTGCTACCAAGCAAGCCTTAACTCCTTGGTTGTGAATAGAATAAAAGGTTGAAACTTGTTACTATATTACTTGGCTTAACTAAGATCAGTTTTGTTTTAGTTTGAAATTGTAAATGAAACTCTTGGTTAATGTAAAGAAGTCTGATTGAGTTGCACTAGCATCTCATATAAAGTGTGTACTGGCTGAAGTAAAAAACCAACCCATATGAGAAAGTAGGCCAACTGATTCATCGAACCTGATGTTTTTAAGTTAAATTACCTCTTAAAAATTGCATGATAAGTATCTTAATTATAATCTTGAATAGGTTTATCTTTTTTTGAAAAAAAAATCATATGTTTAGCTACAAACTTGTTAGCAAAGTAATTATTACATTTACTATGCCAATATTATGAACAATTACTGAAACAAAAAAAGGTTTCTAAATATCATGATAAAAAAAGGGCAATTTGAGGCAGTTGATGGACATGCTCTTTTGGTTAGCCGACTAGAACACCCCTTTTCCAATTCTTTTAGCCTTTTTTTCTGCCAAAAATAGTATTTGTTTCTCAATTTTCCTCAAATCACTTGCATTTTGTCCCTTTTGTCAATTTCTTTTGGTTAGCCGACTAGACCCCTTCTGTCAAAATTTCTTGCATTTTATCCCTTGAATTCAGCAATAATTAAACATGTAAGATGCTCCATTTAACTAATCAAGTACTTTAAAAAGTACATGTCAAAGCATTGTGATTCATTCATTGTTTTGATGACATTTGGATTAGGCATATGCTAAACTCGGCGAAGAAAATCAGACACTGGCGCTAATTGACGAGAAAAAATGAGCTCAACGGCTGAGAAGAAAACACTATGTCAGCCACATGTGAACAACAGCTTCATTCAGATCCCCTGGCAAAAAAGCCCCAATTCATAATACATATCTATAAAAAATGTATAATATATGGAAAATGGATTAGATAAAGAAAGAACCCAATTTCATTATAATTTTTGTTTTCAAGTCAAAATTTAGTATAGTTCTACCCTTACAAGCGAAAATTAAGATTTTCTTGTCAATTTAACTACTTCAAGTCCAATGACCAAAGTGGGTAATCTACTAAACCTGCTGTTAACCCTCTAATACCCAAGAATTATCAACTATCCTTTGCCTCGCAAAACAGATGGGTTGAAAGATATAGATGAGGAAGCTTCATCTTTGAATCCCCTCCGTGTTTCATTAGGTGTTGAAACCTGAAAGTTGAAAGGGTAGCTCTGAAACTGATCGAAGGTGTTGAATTTCAGAAATTCACAAATAATTTTGGCAAAAAAAGATTGATGATGAGCCCAAAACATCTTGCCAACACATAATTGTCTAATCATCTCAAACTTCTAAGAAAAATAAGTTATTGAAAAGGGAAGGATCCAACGCAAATTTCAACCAGGAATTGAACAAGTTTGTGACAACGTGGAAAAAAAGGACCCGGGTTACTAAAAGTTTCCACAGTTTTTTGCAATACAAATACACGATACCTTGTTTTGAAAAAATATATATACCCAATACCATGTGTTGTCAGCCCAAAACATAGGGCCCCTTGTCCTGTGAAGCAGATTACCAAAATTTAGCAGAAATTGGAACCGTGATCATCACCATACAAGGAGCTTACTTTATTCATTCCACCCGTTTAAAGTTCAGTTATGGTAACAGATAACCAAATATGCATTCAGATAACAAACAGCAAAAATTGTAGAAAGTAGATGAGTTCACATCAGTTACTGAAATACACCACTAAGAAAAAGTCATGTCATTTGTACCGATAGTAAGATCTATATTATAAGAACGGTTTCAGTCTTCAGCCAAGGAAAGTACCGCCTCCCCATGTTTGTTCTTGCCTAATTATTACTGTTGGATACTTCACTTTGGCAGGCAGAAAGTTTCTTAGATTACCTCAGCATACAGAATTTACAACCAGAGAATGAATTTCATTACCGCTTGACAATAGTATATGAAGATAATCTTATAACGGATTTCATATGCCCAACACTCATATCAATAAGTAAAGAGAATGCACCAATTTTCATATGGCAAATACTACTCATCAAGACATACAAGATAAATGAGTCTCTACAAGGCGTCTTACCATAAATCCCTTTTTTGTCTAGTTTCCAACAATGTTTTCCTACTTTTTACTCCTTGCAATACCTTGATTGAGTGATTCCACTGTTTTCCTGCATGCAACACTTGTATATGCAAATATTACCTTACCAAGAAAAAACAAAGTTGAATATGTAAATTGAACAGTTAAGTAATGCAGAAATAATAGATGCAGCTACTACTCGTGCATCCAAAGTAGCCTGCTACCTTCAACTTTTATAATTCGTCCAAAAGGTGCCAACCCTAAATGACTTGAATGACATCAAGATGGATTAACTATACATGAACATTGAACACTACGCAGTAAAAACACTTCAAAGTTATTTCTAAGACTATCAATAAATCAGCTCTGAGTCAGGTGAGACTCGAGCTGAATTGACAAAATTTAGGTTAATCTTGTTCAAGTCAATTTGACACTACCTATGAACATACATATATCTCATGTCTTCTAATTGACCATGCAAACTCCATCTCTAGCAAAACCCTTCCATACCTTCAACACCACTTGCAAGAATCATGAGCCTGATATCGACAAATTAACCGAGATTTTTGTATAACATACAAATTTATTACATAACCACAGTGATGAAAAAATTAAACTGGTCAAAAAAGAGGACTAAAATCATAACAAATAATTCACCTCTCCAACAAAGTTACTTCAGACTGAAGTTGATTGGCTCTTTCCTTTGCTTCATCTAAGGGCATAGACATACCCAACTTATGTTCACTTTCTACAAGCTTTTGCCTAAGTAGCTTGTCCTGCAATTTAATTGCCAAATATGAGAAGAAGAAAAAAACGCAATCAACTTAAACATTCTCCTATAGGTTATGACAAATTGACTACAAAATGACAAGTTGAAAAACAATTAAAAAACAAAAACAAAAAATTTTACTCTTCTTTCTGCACATTGTCGGTACAGAGCAATCTCATCCTGACAAAATGGCTCAATGTCATTGATTCGCAAACCTGTCACAGGAAAATCGAATCACCTTTTATTATGATCCACCTATGCTTCTAGATGTCAAGAAAAGGAGCATATAATCAGCATAGACAAGGTGGAACCCATATAATCAGTGTAACAAAACATATAATTCATCTTATCTAGAGTGAGAAACTGCATCTATTGTATTACAATAATTACATCTTCTTAGAGTTGGTTAGTAAAAAAATAGAATTAACTTGAAGATGATGAAAATTACAATGTTTCACAATGATTTTGGGCACTCATCTCTCCCCACAACACCCATAGTAAAAAACTGTACGACAAAGAGGCAAATATTTTAGGACTTTAAGAGCAAATTAACTAGTGACCTGTAGCATTAGGGATACACACATGCTGCACAATTTGGTCTTAAATATTTAAAAGTCATAATAAATGTCACACTTACACAAAAAAAGATTCCTCAAAATTCCGTCACATAGATCGACACCTAGTACACGTGGGAAGCTATTTCCTTTGGTATGATAGGAGAAGGAGGACCCATCATAAGGTCGTCACCCACAAGGATCGTCTCCTCCATGCTTGGTTGAGAGGCAACTAAAATATGTAATAAAGAAAAGAATCACAAATCATATGAATATTCAATGCAAACAAAAATAAGAAACTAACATTTTCAGACATCAGCTTGAGGCAGCAATGGTACATTGAGCTTTAAGCTTATAAAAGCTGAAAAACTTAGCCAACTGATGCTTCAAACGTTAAAACTCATAAAAGGCACTTTCCATTTAATAATTTAGTTCACTTTACTATAATCATTGATAATGCAAAACGTAAAACTAAATCCACAAAACTTAGCCAACTGAGTGACCTAAAACGTCATCACATAAACGCAACAAAACATCAGTCAATCCATGATTGGCAGATGAGCTGATTTTTCTGAAGCACTAAAATCAACCTTTCTAACTACAATCAGCGACTAATGTCCCCCAAAACCTCCTGAAACAAAATCAGCAAAGCCAAATTAGTGTCGCGAAACGTATCATCCACCCCACACCATACAGTCATTTCATCGAACATAATACATGCATTCAGAAAAAAAAGAAAAAAGAAAAACACATACACCATCGAACAACAAGAACTAAAAACACAAATCTTTCTATAACAAAAAATTCACGAATGAGCAACTCGCAGGGAATCAGACGCTGGCAAGAGCCCGTTCGCCGGCACTCCACCGGAAAAGCCGCCGCTGCCGCCGTCGTCTCGGCCTAGGAGCGTAAGTTGCCGCTTCTTATCGGCTACAAGCCGAGCTGAGCCGAACCGAGTTGGCTAGAGAAGCCGCCAAGCTTGCTCGATCCAACCGTTGGCTGGCGCCCGTTCAAATCGCACTCACACAACTTGCAGGTGAAAAGTAAATTTACGCAGGTCCGCCAGTTATGGTCCTCCTTATGCGGTGTTTGGTTGTGTTATTCCACGATAATTTATTGTCAAAATATAAAATAAAAATGATAATGAATAAAAAATATATTTGACAAGAATATTGGTAAAATATAAAGTAGTAAATGCAATTTATATAAAACTTCACAAAATGTTAAAAAAAGTGAGTCCTATTTATTTTTTTCTAACACTCGTCTCTCTGTCCCGCCTCCTCTACAAAACATAAATTTATTAGTTTTGTCATTTTTTATAATTATAATAAATAAAAAATTATAACAAAATTATCTTCAAGTTTTATAAAAAATTTTATATTACAATCGAACACCCTATAACATATAAAACCCTACAACTCTATAAATGTTTGGATTCATTATCCATATTGAACATTTTTCTTTTGAGCTATGAGTTAAATAGCATCAAACATTTGAATGTCATGATAAGTTCAACGAATATTTATTAAACAATATCACCTCAATTAACTCATATTATATAGCAACTAATTCATCGACACAAATACAAATAATAAAAATATTGAAGAGCCTGTTGCTTGTAAAGATGAATAATGTGTTTATTTAATTCAAAATATTTAATTGAAAATTTCAAATGCCATAAATTCTTACAATCCCCTTATATTAAAATTATTTTTTAAATATTAACCAACAATTTGAATACAAAAGTTAAATGATGTCCAATTAAATATATTATTATATAGGACCTATAAGTTTAAATGCTCAACTATATAATCATTTAATGTATTGCATGACATATAACACACCTCATTTTTATGGGCAGATCTGGTTATCTAAAATAAATGTGTCTTAATTATAATTATTTTCATTTTTTGTATTTTTATAAACATCAATATTGAATATCGTTTCCAAATTATTTTTGTGTTCAAATTCGATCATTAATCCAAATGTCCAAATATTATTCGACCGTGAAGACGAACATAAACGTGCCATTTAATTTGAAATTTCTGAACTTTGCAGATTTATTAATTCGATATTTAATTTCCAATTTGACTGCTCATTTATTTCGTATGGCCATGATTTTTTTATAGATAAAATTATCATTATCAATCTAATATTCTTAATCATAACCAATGATTGATATTCAAACTAGCTTATATAAAATTACGTGTCGTTTCTTTTACTAATTATTCTCATTGCACATTTGTGATGAGTCCAATCAATCAATATTTCAGTGAACAATATTATCCCGGTTATAATACCTAATTAATATATATATATATATAATAAAAATATTAAAGTGCCCTCTTATCTTGGTTATTGAAAAAGATGAAATTTTATAAGCAAAAAAGTATTAAATATGTTCACTTTATTCAAAATTTTTTATAATTGAAACTTTTATGATTTTCAACTCCAATTTGCACGCTACAACACATGCAATCCTCGCATATCCAAATATATATTTTTTAAACATGGTTATTTGTATACTTGCCAAGTATAATTGCATCAATCTCATATTTTTGTGTTTCAATGCAATTAAATATGTTATTGTTTGCACAAGATTTGTACTTATTTAATTATGTAGATAATATTTATCCTGCTACATGGATGATTTCTACGCCTCAGAGAAAAAAGTCCAGTGGTTTTAAGATCCAAAGAAGAAGATAAGAAGAATGAGATGATAAGAAGGGCTGGTGAGGATTTTTGGGATTGAAGTGAGGAACCAAAAATAGTTGGGCAGGTGAAGATTCAATGGTCGTAATCAAGAACTATACAGGAAAGAGTTCTATAAAAAAATTACATTAACTTGAAGAAAAAGGGGGCTCCTTGAATTGAAAATAAATAAAGAAGAAGCAGAAAAGAAAAGAAACAGAAGGGGAAGAGCCCCTCGTCGGAGATCTCTGGCGACCTTTAGCCCATCCAGGAAGCTATTCTATATGTTGTTCAAAGCCCTACCCATGACGTGCAACATCTTGGAGAGCTATAGAACGCCATCGGAGTTAGAATCGTGCAACACCAAATGGGAAATTCTACCGGGAAGAGGTGGTTTGTTGCCGCTCAAGAAGCCATCTTGCTATACTTGGAGAACACCACGACGAAGTCTCAGCACCGAAACCTTGCTATGATCTTGTCACCTGCCTCCTTGCCGCTGCCATCTTGTTGCTACAATGCTAAAGGACAGAGCTTTCACTGCCGCCACTAAAGCTTTGCACCCAGAGGGAGCATTGCCGAGAAGAGATATTGTCATTGCCGACTGATCATCTATGCCACCGTGAAGCCTTGCCAAGAAGTTGCTTTAGAAATCCACTTGGAGCCCTAGACTTGTGAAGTCATGAGCAAGGGAGAGGAAGGCCGCCACATCCTCGAAGTTTAGCCCCATTGTTGTTGTGCAGCCTCGCTGAAATCCTCATCGAGCTAAGAATTCTAGAAGAATTGTTGCCGCTGTAGGACCGCCATAAAAACAGGGGAGAAGCAAGGAGGTGTTGTCGTCCAGACTTGCCAACAAAAGCTACCCCTTGCTGGAGTTGTTTGAAGTTCGGTTGTTGCCCCAGATTGTTTTACCGACTCTTGAAGCCGCCAAGGATCCTAACAGCCACTGCCGCTCGGAAGGAAGAAAGCTTGCGCCTGCTAGAGCCTATCGTGGAGCCCTGCCTCTCTAAGTAGGAGTTCTGCAATTGTCCACTAAGGAAAGGCGTTGTTGCCACATCTTGCTGCTGGAGAGCCGGAGTCGTCGCCAAACGCCCGAAGATCCTCACCTTACCACAACATATCTATTTGAAGGGGTATTTTCTTCTTTTTTTGCAGATAAAAAAATGGGAAGAAGCCAGGAGTCGCTACTGTCTAGACCTGCCAACAAAGAGTCCCTTGGCTGGAGCTTGTTGCTGCCGAAGTGTGCTTGCCGAGGGAGGAGAAGGACCACCTTGTTGCTGGACCGCCTAAGAAGAGAGACCCTTCCCTGTCGCTGTGAAGGCATCGAAGAAAGGATCTGCTGTTTAGCAATGAAGTGTTGCTGTTGGTGAAGTCCAGAGGAGGAGAAAAGCTGCCACCGAGAAGTGTGCTTGCCGAGGAGGGATGCCCAGACCTTGTTATTTGGAATATTTCTGCTGCTTCACCAAGAAATAGAGTCCATGAAGTTCTGCTTTCAAAGTTGAGGAGGGGGTTAGTTGTTGTTGCACATCTTTGCCACTTGATGAAGGAAAGAGACGTGGTTGCTCTTGGAGATTCTTGTTAGGCTACATCAAAGAACAGGTTGCTGCATCGGTAGAACTGTGTTGTGCCCTATTGTTTCATTGCTCTGTTTCGCTGTCGAACTTAAAGGTTTGCTGTTGTTGAAGTTGTCACCTTTGGGATCTCGTCATACTTGCAGTGACATTGTTTTGCCAAAAGCCTCATGAAGCTTTGAAGATGTGCTCTTCCAAACTACGGGGTTTGTATTGCTGCCAGATTGGAAGTTTCCCGTGAAGTTGCTGCATACCTTGCTGCTATTAGAGTAGTTCATAAGACTGCCACCGGCTAAGGTTCGAAGCTGAGGATCGGAAATTGCCGAGTAGGGGATTATTGTGCTATTGTTTTGACAAAGAAGACAGACATCTAGGAACTTTGCCAGGGAGAAGGGAAATTGCCGCTGTGGAGAAAAAATTGCTGCAGAGTATCAAGAAAGGCAGAAAACAGAGGAGATCATAGCAGAAAACCGTCGCGGAGAGCTGATTTCGCAGCAGTTTTCCGACCAAACGTAGGTTGTTCCCGGCCCCGAAGTAGTCACTTGACATGAAGTTGGAAAAGTAATCTATAAATCCAAATTGAGTCCTTCCAAGAGTTTGTTGCCGAAGTTGTCAGAATTCTGCCAGCAAGTTGCTGATTGGAGAAGGGAGAAAACAGAGCAGAAAACAGCCGCGAAGAGCTGATTTCGCCGCTGTTTTCTTATCAACATTGGTCATTCCCGACCACTCCTTAGTGTCCAACGTGAAACCGATGAAGTGATCAACAAACCCAAGTCAAGAGATCTTGCTAGAGGTGCCCCAAGTTGCCGGAAAAAGAAGCTTGCCTAAGCAGGGTAGCAGCAGAAAACAGGGGAAAACCGCTACTGAGAGCTGATTTCGAGGCTGTTTTCTGACCAACATAGACCATCCCCAACCCCGCCGTGGTGTTCAATATGAAGCTGGTGAAGTGATCTACAAACCTAAGTTGAGTTTGCTGGAATTCGTCTGCTGCAGGCCAGATGTGCCCAAGACACCAGAAGAAGAAGGAAACAGAGGAAAGGAGAAAAGACCGGGAGGAGAAGCAGGTCTGTCTTACCCGCTTGCCCACTTATTATTGATATTGTCCACCACTTGTTGAACTAAATATCAAAATCAGACAAGCTGTTTGTCCACTAACCAAGCCTGTTACTAGATGTCCACATGGATGATTGTTTGTCTGACTGACCTTTCACACTTGACCATGTCCATAAGTGTTGTTTGTAACATGGCCTTTACTCGCCCAACTTAAAAGTCATACCAATCCAGACAAGTTCATTTGTAGACCGGGCTTGATTCAATTTGGATCAACCTAAGGATTTATTTTAATGATAATTGAGTCATGGAGGCCAAATTAAATTCTTTATCGAAGCATTGCAAGGGATAAATTATGTATGGAATCGATTAAAGTGGCAAAATTCCACTGACTTGTAATTTGTGAAAGAATTGAGGATTAGTAGATTGTGAATACCAACCAAGTTCACTGTGGACTGATTTAGGGATTCAAGTTGAACCCTAAAAAACCACGTAAAAAATTTCTCGCGTGTTATTTTGTGTGCTTGTGACATTTTCTATTTCCATCTCACTATCTCTTTACCTGAGCAAGGGTGTCTTGGTCCTATCGAACTCTCAAACCCGGATCGAAAAGATGGGCAGATGATCCCGCGCCCAAACAGTTATTATACAAAATCTTCAAATATTTAACTATACGATCACATACAAATATAATAATAATAATAAAATTATCTTTCAATTTTAATCCAATTATTTAATTGATTTGCATCTCATCAAATGCCATATTCTTGTGGACAGATTTCTAATTCCAAAATATTTATGTCTTGATTATAATTATTTTCATCTTTTTATTCTGTCTAAACATTAGCATTAAATCTCACATCCAAGTTATATTTTATTCAAATCTGATTAAAGAATATCCGAACATTCGACTTGGTATATCATTAAGTGGAGTGGTGTCGATTCGGAATCGATTTCAAGCTGATTCAAAATTATTTATATTAAAATCTTAAATATGTAAATAAAAAATTATATGTAATTATTATATATTATTACTCTTTTGATCGTTAAAATTGATAAATACATTATTTACATTACTTAAAAATATCAATTTAGCTAATCTAAAAGAAAAATAATATCTTATGATTGCTTTTATGACATAATTTGGAAAGTTAATTGCTAAATCTTTCGATTTAAAATTATTCATAAAATTTAACTCAAAAAGCAAACGGTTTGGTCGGAGAGTGTTTTAAGTCAAAAATGAATTTTAAAAACAATTTGAATTTGAAATTTTGGAACATTGGAAGGTCTATCAATTCCCGTACACCCGCGGGCTACAGCCACCCTTCAACGCTCCTTTTCCCTCTTCTCCTCCATACTTTCAAATTTTGGAGACGACACTGATCGGAGATCGGAGATCGGAGAAGAAAGCTTCCATCTTTCTCTACCGATTGATTCGAACGATCGGTTATCATCGATCCGGCCCCGATGGAGAAGTACGAGAAGATCGAGAAGGTTGGGGAGGGGACGTACGGGAAGGTGTACAAGGCGCGGGACAGGGTGACGGGCCAGCTCGTCGCCTTGAAGAAGACGCGGCTCGAGATGGACGAGGAGGGCATCCCACCCACCGCCCTCCGCGAGATCTCCCTCCTCCAACTCCTCTCCCACTCCCTTCACGTCGTTCGGTACTCTTCATCCGTCGCATTCAATTGGTTTTCTTGTTCAAGACCATCATCAACCGATTTTTTTCTTGTTCAGTTGATTTTCGCTTAATTTTCGGTGCTTTTTTTAGGTTGCTGTGTGTGGAGCAGGTGGAGAAGAACGGCAAGCCTTTGTTGTATCTGGTTTTTGAGTACATAGAGACCGACCTCAAGAAGTATATCGATACTTTCCGGAAAGGGGCCAATCCCAGGCCGCTTCCTCCCGAAATCATTCAGGTATTGGATCTTGATTTTTATTTTTTTTTGCTGGAACCAATAAATATTTGTTTGTCATCATGTTCTGCACATCACGTTGTGAACATTATTTTAACAAATAGAAAAAAAAAAAGAATGGTTGATGTGAGAATTTGCTATGGTGGTGAAAAGCAGCACCATGAGTTGAAGACAAGTATTATGTGAACATGAGACCAATGTACTTTGTTACTTGTATGTATGAATTGATTCTGATGGGGTTAAAATGCTCTGGGATGTCTCTGGCAAGTCACCAAGACTGTTTGATTTTAGTTAAGGTATACTCTGTTTAGTGGATGTTTGGACCTTTCTATATTTTATTGGGGGAGGTTTTGTGAGATTAGTAAGCAGGAGGTGCTGCAGGCGATGGAATTAGGGTTTTTGGAAGGAAAGCCCTCTCTACCTCGATCTAGGAAAGATGGAAACAGCAAAACTTGTGTTGCTTTATATTCTGCGTCACCCTCACGAAGTATTCACACTTCAGCTTACATTCACATATGAAACACACTCTCCATTCTCTCAACTTTTGAGAAGTATTTAACTATATTCATATGTTCCATCCTCAGTTAACCCCGCAGCATTTATATCTTGCAGTTAATTTTGTGTAGTCAATCATTTACTCTGACACTAGTGTTCTGTTTGTAATCTTTCCAGAGCTATTTGTACCAATTGTGCAAGGGGGTTGCTCATTGTCACAGTCATGGTGTGCTTCATAGGTAAAAGCATGTGTGAAATTCAGATTCTATAGTGCATCTAGATATTTTACCAGATATAATAACGTAGAGCACTGAATAATTCTCTTTGTCAATTACAGAGATCTTAAGCCCCAGAATCTTTTGGTTGACGTAGAGAAGGGTATACTAAAGATTGCAGATCTTGGACTTGGTCGAGCTTTCACTGTGCCACTTAAAAGTTACACACATGAGGTACACTCATTTAGAAACTGCGATAGAGGATTAATTATGTTTGATTTTTTTGTATGGATCATGTTTTTCTATTTTCATTGTTTCAGATTGTTACACTTTGGTATAGAGCCCCTGAGGTCCTGTTGGGAGCAACTCACTACTCCCTTGGGGTGGACATGTGGTCAGTGGGATGCATTTTTGGTACGTTCCTGTTTGATGCATTTGTATTTGCTCCTTCTCCCATAGACCAAAGCTTTTTGTGTGTATTTTTTTTAAAAAAAATCTCAATCTTTCCTTACATTTTATATTTGGATTTTTTTTAAAAAAAAATCAATGTATTAATATGATGATTTCTGCTATCTAACTTGGGTTGTATCTGTGTTTATAATCTAGACATATATTGCTACTGTTTTATTTGAGTGCCATTTGCATGTTGCTGAATAAGTTACCTTTGGAAGAGCAAAAAAAATAGGCTTCTGTTAGGGAGTAGATGTATGAATATTTTACATAGTTCTTATACTGTTGGACATTAATAATTTTCCTTCAAATGTCTGATTTTTGTTTCTATGATGCATCAATCTCGTTAAACCATGGAATTTCTTTTACTGCAGCTGAAATGGTGAGACGTCATGCTCTTTTCCCTGGTGACTCTGAGTTGCAACAACTTCTTCATATCTTCAGGTTTCTTTCTTTCACATTCATTTGAAAACGCTTTAATTATAAAAAAGATGTCATCTTAAACATCTAGCAATGACAAACAATAGCTTGCATACTATCCGATGCACTGTAGAAGACACAAACTTTATCATTTTCAATGGTGAAGTGCGCATATTTCATTTTGTATTCTTGTTTGAAGATTTGTTTGAAGCTGAATACATTATTTTGAACTGAAACTTGAATTCTGAAAGAAAATGTTTAAACGCTTTCGTAGAACATGAAGGGTATTACCATGCTTGCCAGTTGCCACTTGGTTGTTCCTGAGTCTTTTCTCTTGTATATAATGTTAAATCTTTTGTCAATTAAATATCTGAAAGAAATGATTACTAAATCTATGTAAGCTTAAACAATTTAGTACAAGCATTTTCTGATGACTTGTTAGATGCTTATTCAACATCAGAGGTTTTATTCCACTCATTCTCCACTGGCTCTTTCATCTTTTACGTCATTTTATGAAGCAAAAAATAAAGGAAAAAAAATTCTTTTTCAGTAGTTTTTGGTATGCTTGAATTATATAACATTGTAACAAACGTTGCTGAATGTGTTTAAGAGATGATACCAATTGCTGCCTTGTTTTTTTTTATTCTTTTTGATGGCAAATGTTATGCTCGTGGTTTTATTCAAAGGTTGCTAGGCACTCCCACTGAAGAAGTGTGGCCAGGAGTAAGCTCGTTAAGAGATTGGCATGAATATCCAAAGTGGAAGGCTCAGAATTTAGCACGAGTTGTTCCTTCATTAAGTCCTGAAGGAGTTGATCTTCTCTCGGTAAGTTGCATTCTCATGTCCATTTCTTTTGCAGTGTTGCTGAAAACTTATTCATGGGAATCGCATACTTGGTTTGCGTACTTAATGCGGTTGAATATCATGTGGTTGTGCAGAAAATGCTGCAATATGATCCGGCTAACAGAATTTCGGCCAAGGATGCTCTTGATCATCCATACTTCGATAGCCTCGACAAGATGCAGTTTTGAAACAGGGTTATTTGTGGATCAAGCTGTTTTCGCATGGTTGCCTTTTGCATCTCCACCTACACTTTTGTGGAAGAAGGCGTTAATGTATAAGCGTGTAGGCAACTAGTGTTGCCTATTTTGTGTACTCTGTTTGTTTGTGTTTTTGTTCTTTGTAACCCCACACTAAATCATTGATGTTCTTGTTGTGCTTGTTACTGATATGGGTGACCTTTGGTAAGTGGTTTTAAGAGTTGAGAGCTTTTCTCATTTTCACTATTCTCAAATCGATTAAAGCTGCATATTTTTTTCTGGAGCATTTAGGTCCATATATTGTTTTCGGTAATTGATTTTAAAGAGAGATTTTCATACCAATCATATTTAAGTTCAAAATTTATCCTTCATGTCATGAATATAGAACTTCAGCCTCCTTAATACACTAACATCACTTCTTCTTTTTGTTTGGTTAATAGGGTTTCATTGAAAAATTATAAAGTTATAATGAACGCCGGCAAAATATAAAGTGGTAGAGGGGGGAGGGGGCTCTTTACCTAACGTTAAAAAATTCTACCAAATAAGAAAAGAGGGATGAATTTCATTTTATTTTATTTTCAAATGCTCTAACAAAAGTCCTCAAATAATTGTAACTTTTTACATGTTATTATTTTATAAGTTTTGTCACATTTATAATTTTAACAATATTGATTCACATTTAAAAAAAAACAAAATCAACTGATCTAAAAAACAATAAGAATGGATCTAAACAATGTGTCTTCTTTTAATGAGCCATTAATGATAAAAATAAAAGATCAAAATTTATCAAAAAAATTGTTGACGAAAAAGAATAGAACCTTTTAAATGTAACTTATATAAAAAGTCATAATCAAGGAATGCACATTTTCAAAGGAGATTTATTTCATGAGGGCACCTTTCTTAGGATTGCAACATTTTATAAAGAGACATAACTCTTATAAGTACCCCCTTTTGAGAGATGTACCTCCTTAAAAACGAGGAGATAGCATGGATATTGACAACGAATATGTATTTTTTTTAAAAAAATTATCTCTTATTATAGTTAGGTGTTTTATTTTTATATGAGGTGGTTTTACTTAACAACAAGGCTATTTTATTTGACAAACAATCGAAAAATTATCCATAAAAATAATTATCTTTAGTTATACCTTCCTGAAAGAAAGAAGAGAATTTTAACTATAAATGAGTTGTTTGTAAAACATTACAAGAGAAATAGCCTTGAAGGTACTTAATTGGAAAATTATATTTATAGTAAGACTTATAGGTTTAAGCTAATCTCTTCAAAATGATAAACTGAAATTGAAATTTTATAATCACTATTGCTAATATATAATAGTTTACCTTGATAAGTATTACATGTAAATGATTTTGATGGTATCTTATAAAATTGGCCTTTAAAAATAACCAGATAACTCATACATGCAGTACTCCATAAAAATAAACAAGAGAAGTCACAATGTTTTTTCTTGCTGTCTATTTTACAGAAAATAAAATTAATATTAAAAACCTTCAAATTCATCAATATTTTAACACATAAAACATCTATTCACTGTGCAAACTTTAATAATATCACATTGATTACAATGAACTCAAAATATTATATTATTACACCTTGATATTAAAGATATTTAGTTATTATTATTATATATTATTTAGCATCATCTGCAATGATTTAAAGATTTGACCGATATATAATCTAGCTATTTATTTAAATCGCACATATTGTCATTTATTGTTTTTTTATAATAATTTAATAAAAATTTATATTAATTTTAATCGACAATAAACAGGATATTATGTCACACCATGTATTACTTATAATCGTTAAAAATTATAATAATTTAATATCTTATAAATAATTTTTAATTTATTCTGACATTATAAATAAAACTTTATTGGATGAGATATATGATATTTTTTTATTGTGTTTTTGATTAGTCAATTGAATCCCTCAGTTTTTCAATATCGGACTTTTAACTCCTATTCCTATTATATTAATTAATAATTAATAAAAAAATTTTGATTGAATGTGGAGTGATTTTTCATCAATTAAAAACGCAAAATAAAATAAAATAATTTTGCCGTTTATTATTACACGCACGCACGTCCTTCTAATCTCTTGCTGCTGCTTCTTCCCCGCCCCGTCCCCTCTCCACGCTTCCATCCATCGGAGATAGGCATCTCTCACCCTTCCCCCGCCGAAAAAGCTCCAATCTTTCAATCTTTCACGTCCCACCACTTCTCCCCACCACTTCTTCCCACTGCCATCTACTGGGTGGGGCTCTGGGAGGGAGTTTGGCGTTGAACGGAGGAAGCCAAGAAGCTGTCTTTGTTGCTCGGTTCTTGCTTCTGATTTGGGGGGTGGGGTGGGGGCTTTGAGGGTGCCCGGAATGATTGAAGGGCGGCGGATATCGGCCAGCCCCCGGCCCTGCAGCGTGCGGCGGGTGGTGGCCAGCAAGAAGCGGCCGCGGCCGGCGGAGGGTTCGTCAACAGCGTGAGGAAGCTGCTGCGCCGCGAGATATGCGCCGGCCGGGACCGTTCTTTCGGCATGAGCAATGCCCAGGAGCGGTTCCGACATATCCAGCTCCAGGTTTGGGTTTTTTTTTGCTTTTTTTTTTCTTTCTTTTGAGATTGATTTGTTGTGTTGTTGAAGAGCGAAATTGGGGCTCTTGGTTGGGGTTCTTTTGTGATAGTGTAAGGTTTTGTTAGAGATTGGGTGTGTAAGGACTTTTTTTTGTTGCTGTTGCTGTTTGTAGGGTTTCTTGTTCTAGATTTGTATCATACATGGGATTATGGTTTTTGCGTGGTAAAGAATGGATCTTGGTTGTTGGTTTGCCAATTTGGGTGGAAAGTTTGATGCTTTAGCCTTCTCTAATAGCTCGCTCTCTCTCTCTATTTTTTTTGGAAAATTTGCTTTGGTAATGCATTATCCTGGTTTCCATGGTTTTTGGTTAAGGGTGAAATCTGGCAGTTGGGCATTGGCAAATCGTATGTTTAATTAAAGTGATTGCTATTGGTCTAGGGTTCTGGATATTGACGAGACCATATTTGATGTGTGAGGTATAATTAGTCTTGAAATTCAGAGGTGGCCATTCTTTAAGTGTTGGCATCATTCTTTAAGTGCTTTCTTTCTCTCTTTTTTTAAAAAAAAGAAGGAAAAAGCTTTAGTCAACTCGATCAGGAGTTGAACATAATAATAATCACTTTAAACTATTTTTTCCCCGACAATGAATAGGCTTGTAATCAGATAATCTGGTTATGTCTTCTGTTGTCGAGGTGCTGTCGTGTTCACATAAAATCTTCACTAGGAATGTGCCCTTTCCTGTTGTGGACATTCAATTAAACATGTACGTTGCAGGAACCAATCAGTTTGTGAGTGTTTATTATTGGTTGTATGCTTTCATTTGGCTGTGAGCAATGAACTTGAAGTTATGGTCAAATGTTTTCCTCCTGTTAATTTAGGTAGCACTTTTTGATTAGTTTATACTTCCATGTAGGAGGAGTATGATACACATGATCCCAAGGGCCACAACCTCTCGAGCTTGCCATTTCTAAAGAAGAGGTCAAAAATTATAGAAATCGTGGCAGCCTGTGATATAGTGTTTGCGCTAGCACAATCAGGAGTTTGTGCTGCCTTCAGCAGAGGTGGGCTATTCTGCAGGAGAGAGATTCACTATTAAATTCTTTGCATTTTTTTTTGTTGACATTATTGTGTTATTTGCAGAAACAAACCAGAGGATATGTTTTTTGAATGTTATCCCTGATGAAGTTATCAGGAGCTTGTTCTATAATAAAAACAATGACTCACTAATTACAGTTTCAGTTTATGCCTCAGACAACTTCAGCTCTTTAAAATGCCGGACCACTAGGATTGAGTACGTGAACAATAACTTTTATCTGCTTCATTTTTCTGTAATTAATTATTTTCTAAATGACTTTCTTCTCCTGACCAGGTATATTCGGCGAGGGCAGCCTGATGCTGGATTTGGACTTTTTGAATCTGAGTCACTTAAATGGCCTGGTTTTGTAGAGTTTGATGATGTAAATGGGAAGGTCCTTACTCATTCAGCACAAGACGGGTCAGTGTAAGTTTTGCAGCTTTATATGAGATGCCTTTTTTAAATACCATTCTGATTCCTGCTCCTTTCTCAGCATATACAAGGTGTTTGATCTGAAGAATTACGTTCACTTGTATTCCATATCAGATAAAAATGTTCAAGAAATCAAAATCAGGTGTCTGTCTTCTCTAATTTTGCTAAACTGCACTTTTTTTAACTTCTCTTCAGAAAGATGGTATATATAAATCTTATAAATTAACAGTCCAGGTATAATGCTGTTGATATTCACAAGATCCATCAGTCATGTACATTTGAAGATTTTATCTATTGAGGATGGTACTGTCCTGAAATCCTTCAATTACCTTCTTCATCGAAATAAAAAAGTGGATTTCATCGAACAGTTCAATGAAAAGCTTCTTGTGAAGCAGGAAAATGAGAATCTCCAAATCCTTGATGTAAGTGTTGTTTTTTAGACTTGCTGGTTTTGAAAGTCAGAGTCTTCTTCTGAAGACATCTTGGTGTATCTTATCTCAAACGGGGCATTATAAATGTGTAGGTAAGAAATTCTGAGCGCACAGAAGTTTGCAGAAAAGAATTCATGACTCCTTCAGCCTTCATATTTCTGTATGAGAATCAATTGTTTTTGACGTTTCGGGACCGTACTGTTTCTGTCTGGAACTTCAGGGGGGAACTTGTTACATCATTTGAAGACCATCTATTGTGGCATCCTGACTGCAATACTAACAATATCTATATTACAAGCGATCAAGATCTTATCATTTCATATTGCAAGTCTGATTCAGATGATTCATCTGTGGAAGGCAATGGTAAAGCTTCCTTTCAGCATTTCTGATGATTACGAAATGAACAATTGGATAAATTCTTGGTAGTTAAAGTTGATCTATTTTCTAAAAAATAACTGTATAGTTTACGTCCTTATATGAGCTAATGCTATGAACTATTTTTTACATTTTTTTAAAATTCAATAGTTTGTTTTGTCTCTGCTTGCAATATTACTAATTAAATATTAGAAAATAATCTGCTGGAAGGTCTTACAACTAATATTGGCTGTAAGATCCAATGAATAACTAGAGAGTATCTATTTATTCTTGAAATAACAAAACTGCCATAAGGATATTTAATGAGTGGATGATTTGCTTAAAGCTGATTGGGCCTTATAGCCAAATTAGTTGTAAGGCCTTACAACAGATTACCACTCTTAAATATTTACATGGGTGCTGGTTTGAGAATTTTCACAGTGCCTTGCATTTGTAGAGGGTTGCTCTTAGATATTATGTTTTTGGTCATACAACCTTCCGTCCACAGGTAGTCAAAATCTAGTTGTTTTCTATAGGTACCAAGTTATTAGTATTGTGGAATTGGGTGGACAAATTGAAAATAATCCTCTGGCTGAATTTATTTTGTATGTTATTGTTTGCTATTTTTTTTCACATTCCTTGTCCGATATTTCATTTTTTTTTTTAATAAATCTTGCCCTTACTCTTATTGTTATTGGTTTATTACTGGATGTTCCTCATAGGAGTGTTAAAGCTATGGTAGTTTGGCAGTGATATTCTAGTCCTGTTGATCGCGATGGTGTGCAATTGCTGCATGTGCCTATTTTGAATAATTGAAATTTACTTTTATTTTCATTGAACTTCATGCAGATTTTGAGTTTTCAACCAGCTGCTTAGGGAAATTGGTTGGAACTATTTGTATTTAATGGATTTGATCATTTAACGTTGCTGTCGCTCATTTGTTTGCAGCTGGGTCAATCAATGTTAGTAACATCTTGAATGGGAAGTGCCTTGCAAAGATTCGAGCAGGCAATACCTTCCCCAAGGATGACAATCCCTGTGAAGGCAGAAAACGAACTTGCAGTCAGAGAATCAAAAACACAGTTGCTGAAGCATTGGAGGACATCACAGCTCTTTTCTATGATGAAGACCGTAACGAGATATATACCGGAAACAGGCTAGGTCTCCTACATGTATGGTCTAACTAAGTGCCACGATGTGCCGTCATTCCAGTCTTGCCGGTTGCGGGCTGGCAATTCATACAATGCCTTTGCAAAGGATGACTGTGTGCTTCCCTTCTGTTTTGATTAGTCTGTATTATATCGTTTTGCTGCTCAAAGGAATTTTGTTGCTGGTATGTGGTAATGTATTGAGGATTTTTTGGCGGCCATCATTCCTACAGAAAGAGATGCTAGTCCTCTGTACATCACCACCAGATACAAATGCACGATGAAATGGATTGAGGATTTTTTTGGCGGCCATCCGGATCTTGTGCATATAAAAATTAGGTAGCAACTATAGTGCATGCATCATTTTCTTCCTTACGGGGATGAATTCTGTAGGTGGTGGTATTGCTCTATTCTTTTTACCTGTGATTGGTTGAGATGTCCCTGTGCAATGCTAAGTGTGTTTTAGAGTAATTTTCGACTATTTTTTTGCTCTTGGGTTCATTCCCCTCGTTTATGGAATTATTACATGATCGAACTATTGGGTTGTTTCTCTCTTATAAGTTTGGAGTGGGTTTTTAATGTGTAGATCTAAATCATGGCTGCCGTGGACCATGGTAGATGGTGCAAGGAGCAAGATTGATGATATTGAGTATTAACGATGCCATTCCTATTAATTTGGTGGTATGTGAGTTTAAAAAGGTGCCTTACATAAAGGGTATGATGCCTGTTCTGAGCAAGGTGCTTTCCTATTTAATTTGTATTAGGTTTAAGAGAAACAAGTATTTATAAAGGGATGGTTGTCTATATATTACTGCTGGCATGTTCTGTTTCTAGTCAAATGAGTTGAGGTGTAACTAGTTTGAGCTTTGTTTTCTTGTCGGATATTTTTATTAAAGTAACCATAAAAAAGTAGGCCCAGGTAGTAGAAGATGCTTGGAGAACTTGAGAGGTGGTACTTCTGGGAGTGTATTGGGTCTTCTTTCTCATGTGCTGATTTTGCTCCAAGTTAAACTAATACAGCCTGGTTAGAGTTAAGACTTGTCGATTTTCAAGTCGACGGGACAAGCTTGCCGGGCATGGCTTGTTGTCAACACTATTTGGGGCAAAGTTGAATCTGAATTGATCAGGAACTCGGCTCACCTTTGCTGGCTAACGGGTCCAAATAGTGTATGAAAATGCAATTGCTGATGTACAAATTATGAACAACGAATGCAGAGGTGAATAAGATTTGGTAGCAACAATCTTTCTGTCGTTTTTCATATCGGAGAAATTTGGATGAAGTGTTGATAACATTTCCAAGAAGCCCGGCAAATGTCAACACTCCAAGAACACTGTTATCAACACTTACAACCAAATTTCTCCACTTCGAATGCTCAACGAGCAAATTCGTTAGGGCTTGATGACAGGGGATTTCAATTCCTGCTCATTTTATTTTTCTTGCTAGCTGCGGAGTCTTGCAATTCCCATTTGGAATTCTACACGACATGAAATAGTGTAAGGCCAGATGCAATTTTTTTTTAAAGAAATAAAACATTAGGGCATGATTGATGACCGAAATTGCTTCTCTTTTTCTCCAGGGTTTGCAGACATGTCTTTCAGTTTTTTTCCATAAATCCACAAGCTAAGAAGATATACCTTTCTTTCATCTTCAGAAATCAGAAGCATCCCTTATCATCTTTCAAACATGGGACTTTTTTCTTGACCTCCCTAAGCACCACCGTCCATCTTTCAAGCATGCTCCAGCTTGAAACATAGAAGATTGTACTACATTTCAACCGGTAAAAGGACTGATTTCATGTTGTATTTCACATTTCTATCGAACACTAAATCTCTCGATGAAGACACAAATTTGCGGTGGTTGGACAAAAAGGGTTTCTTGATGCAACACGGCAACTCTTGCCAATTGCAACTATGCATCCTATTTCAATCATTCATGATGAAGATGAGATCAATGAAGCCAAAATATGGACCAAAATTTATAATATATACAGATGGTAGACTCTGAATTTACACATTCTGATGTCAAAATAACTTTACATGAAGAGCTCAACGACATAACCTATGACCCCCTCACCCCCACGCTCAAGGAGGGCAAGAGCAAGCTCAGTCTCATGCCACCCTCTCAATCCATTCGCCACCTTCCGCAGTGTATCTGGCTTCACATTGGATATCCATGCTGGAGTAAAGCTCACCACCAACCCAACGAAACATGAGACGTAGGCTTTCCAAGTGATGGGATCACGTCCAACTATTATGTTCCCGTCAATCACCCCAGCAATGAAGTCCAGATGAACTCCAAACACGCGAAAGCTCTTTGTGAAGGGTGAGCGTGACGAGACGGACCCATTAACTCCCCATACAAATGAGCCTGCCAAGAACACCAAGTAAGCCAGTGCATATCCCTCCATTATAAGAGAGGCAGGCCCTGGATCAGATCCAGCCTTCACCCCACTTGTTGATAGCAGCCAAGTAGGCATTGTTTCCAGGTACAGGATTTGAACAAGAGGGACACCACCTGCTGCACACAGAAGGGAGGTGCCCAACATAGCCACCTCTTTTGCAGTGGCTGCCGCTGGCGCAAGTGATGTCTGACAAGATCGAAGATGCGGGCTTGTGAAGCAAGACCAGCCAGCAGCGGCTTGTCGTGCACACTCGCCTACCAGGGTAACAATCAAACCATTTACATGGTGCAAGCTGTGAAGTGTCCTGCATGACCTAAGATACATAAAGCCCGGGGCAACCTGGTGGCTGCCACGAAGCCCCTGGGCATGAATGCTGGTTCCTAGCAGGCTGCATACTCCACCACCGGGGTTTGATAGGGATTGTGGCTTGAGGAAGGAATAGAAACAGCTTTTTAAGAGCTGAGCTACAGCATCATGGTCCAACTTGAAGACAACACGGGAGGAAGACCCAACAATAAAATCATGCCACCTCCTAACCTTCTGTGCCCACAATGCTCCAACAATTGCCATGCTTGACCATGGACAACCTGACGCACAGCTTTCAAGTGCTGGCCCAGTAACTCCATGGACATATTCCAAATTTTTATCTAGTTTGAAAGTGATGGTCAAACTCACCAGAGCTGCCATTGGCAACGGAAGCATCGGAGGTGAAGATCTGCCTGTTTAAGATGGTAATGTTTCAGTCTCTTCAAATGTCTGTTCCCTAAAATGAAGTTAAAATAAGAAGGAACCATACCTGGATAAGAGTTAGAGGCAGTGACACCAGCGGATGCAAGTATTTCATTTATTTCTGATTCAATGGAAAGAAGGTTTGCAGAAGGACTTGGCCAATCGGTTCCATTCATAGGAACAGGCTTCCAAACGCCACGAGTAAGCTCAGCTGAAAAGTAGCTGACTATAACCGCCATTGAAGCTGGCAAAAAGTCAACAAGATCTCTCAACCCTGCATTATCATCCAAAGCATGTAACCACTCACTATAACTCCTATCTATTCTATCAGGCAGCTGAAACTAACAAAGCAGAAAACTAAAAATAAAGGTTAAAGGATGACTACCAGTGGTCAAATCTCGAGATGAAAGCCTTCCATGGGCACAAGCAGTTAACACTGCCTCAAGCACAAAAGGTATAGCAGCCAAAATCTCCCATGCAGGAAGTACAGGCCTTTGACTAATGTCGTCTCCAACATTCAGAGGTGCGCCACCTGTACTGCCACTTGATGTCGTCGACGGATTGCTGCTTGATAAGGTACCCTTGCTCATATTTGAATATATCATATTTAGTATCTGATTTGCAACTGAGTTTCCACTGCATGAGCCAGAAACTGTTGAGGCTATGCATGCTTGATTTTGTGCATACCAAGCACAAAGCTTTGGAAATGAGTCAATATAGACAGGTTGAACTGATGATGAGCGAAACACTTCAAGATGCCAATATCTCTTTACATTTGGGTTTTGGGCAGCAAGACGACTATTTCGTAACAGGAGTAAAAATTCCAAATTTAGAGCTGATCCCATTGCCCCTCCCTTAAACTCAGAAGAATGTTCATGAGGAAGCCTGTAAAATTTCCAGAGCCGAAGAAGGAAAAGAAATGCACATGAGAATACTATATAAACTGAGGTCTCGGAGTTTGATTTGGAATTAGTTGTGGGAACCAATGATCCAAATACTTCACAAATAGGCAAGAGGGATGCAGCAGCTTCAGGGACCTGTAAAGCAATCCACAGATTAGAAACTAGAAAGTTCAATAAAACTATTCCCCAAAAATAAACATAAAAAGAAGAAAAAGCAAGATAAGAGGCTTCTGCAATAACTAAAAACTGATCAGATAAATGAAACCATGAAGCACCATTGAGGAACTGTATCAAAAACTAACCAGTAATACGTACCATGCCATATAAGGATAGAATATGAACTACATCGAAAGAAGATAAGCCCATTAAAAGAGGGGCTAACATGGATGTATAAGCAACCAAGTGGCTACCGGGTCCAGAAAAATTTGTGGGAACAGGAGGTGATAGAAGTTTAACAGCAAAATGAACAGCATACTCCTGCAAAATTGAACTTCTAAAAATAAGTTCCACCAAAAAGAAGATAGTAAGGCACAATAAAACAAAAGAAGTTTGTAAGAACAAGTTTAAAAGACTCCTTATGAGAATATGGTCACTGTGTTGATATTTCACAGTGTTTCTAAAATTTGGAGGATCATTTTCATAAAAATCAGTAAAAGAATGAGAATGCAATGCTTCTTAGAATATCTCAGAAAAACTGGTCTTTTACATAGAAACTCTGGCTTTTACTAAACGATATACAAGATGAGTAGATTACATCAATAAACATGAGCATTATCAATTAGTTGTACCTGAATATTCCACCCACGAGAAAGAGTTGCACCACAGAGAATCTTGGCAGCGTTCGACTTCTCTTCATCAGAACCATTGAGTGCAATATGGTATATTTTCTCCAGTTCAGCTAAGCTTGAAAAGATGCAAGAAATGATCGATTAACGAGGTTGCAGAATTTAGTGTTACCAGTCAAACTTTAGAAAACACAAGCAATGGAAAACTATCATTGGGATTAATAACAAAAAAATCTACCTGGAAGCAGGAGTAGCAATTAAGACATTTGTTAATGGTCCATTGAGTCGACCGTCTTCTATAAAAGTTGACCAAGGAGAAGGTTGAACTGGTGACGTATCTGCTTGTGAGATCTGTGATAAGTTAACATAACCAGGCCAGAAATACGCAGATGTATCAACCAGGCTTCTAGCAATGCATGCTTCTACCATTAGATGTAACATGCTTCCAACTGCCACAAAATAAAGCTGATCATTAAAAAGCCAAAAAAAAACCCACATAAGCTAGACAATTAACTCGTTCTGAAAAGATAAGTTCCATTAGCACAGGCCTTACCAGCTTTAACAGAGGTATTATGATGACCTGCATGACCAAAATTGTCACCATGAATGTTTGAATTAGCAACTAAAGTTGCAGCTTTGGCAGCTGCATTGTTTGCTGCTGAAGCCACAGATAGTGGCGGCAACAGTAACCCTGAGAATTGACCCAAAACCTGAAAAGAAGATATCAATCCGTGTCGTCTGCTACCATGCCCCAGATTCTCCCCATCTTCCTCCACAACATGTGCAATAGCCAAAGGAATTATTGACAATAAAATACATAGTCGAGCATCAAGATGTGGGATGGGTCCTTCAAGTGGGTCACGCTCCTATAGTACAGAGAATCAGCAGAAAAATGAAAACTGGTCAAAGTATAATAGGTGCGATCTGCGCATATTAACAAGAAATAGCAGTTTATCTACCCGCTGCACAAGACGAAGAGCTGAAATCCACAGTGCTTGGAAGGTCTCTTGCCAGCATGCATCATTTATTACTTGAAGTGTCTTTGTTAAAGCTGCAAAGTAAGCACATGAAAAACAGTAACTTGTGTTTGATCTATTGCATGGATGGCAACAAGCTTCTACAGCTTGAAGCATGATATCTGATTTTTTTTTTTAAAGAGAAACGCCAAAGAAAAATTCTCCATGGGCATGACACCTATTACAGATAACAGTTTGAACTCTTTTTTAAAAATAAAATGTAAAATATTGCAGAGAAAACACTAATCTGCATAACGATGCAAACCAAAACCCTGGTCATAATAAGGACCCAAAGGCTATATGCACATCATATTTATGAAAATAAAAGATACAATGTTCATGACAACAAGAACTACGATCCAAATAATCAAATTTCCAGTCCATAATAGCTCAATGGCTGAATAGGATCAATGAATTTTTTACATACACCCGGTAGACTCCAGCCATAGATTGCTAGTCATACTAACTGCCGTGAAATAGTCAATACTTTCTATTGTGAACCAATAGAGCTTAATCACTTGATTATAAACCATTAACACACTCTCAAGTAAATGAAAAACCTTATAAAAACTGGGTAGCATAATTTTTTTCCCACCTGTAACTATATCAATAGCAGATGTAACTGTAAAATTTTTCCATCCATCGCGTTCTCCATATATATATCAAAAGAGACCCAAGATGCAGTCTTCCCAGCACCAGATGTTTGAAAAGAGGACAATCTACATGAGCTTACACCAACCAAATGTCCAATGATCTGACATTTGTTCAAACGATATTTCCAATTCAAGGCTCTCTGCAGGCGGGAAGACAATCTACCCAACAGCTGAGTCGCAGCCATTACATCAGAGGAAGTTGACTTATGAGCATCCAATAGCTGCAGTCTCTGTAAGAGTCCATTGAATTTTTCAGGCCTATTAAGAAAAAAATGTGCACATCAATATTCACAAAAAATTGCAAACAAATACAAAAGAAAGCTCTCTCAGAATAAAACATGATAAATATACCAGTTATTCCACATATCAATAGCAAAGAAGTATGGATAAGAGGATAACTTAGAGGAGAAAGATAACATAATTACATGTTCAAATGTACAAGACGAAGTAAAATCACTGCCTTTCTATTCTCCAAAAGTTTGGTGGCCACTTCAACAGCCATCAGGCCATTTCTTCTCAATATATGCTCACGATGTTCATATCTTTTATTATCTGGGCACTTTGTAGAGTCTATATCCATATCCTGCAGTCCATTATTGCCTCCTATGCCCCAGTCTTCTAACGTGCAATCTATCAAACAGCAAATTACTTTGAAAAGAAATACAACTGCCACATGACCAACTTCACTAAACTGGATCCCATATTCATCAGATAGCCGCACAGCATCATTGACATACTCAATAAGCCTGCAAAAGGAAAATACAAATGCCTTACGGGAAGCATGATTTGCAGTTACAGAGAGTATGTGTTAATGAATGGAGAAATATCAAATGTCCGTTTGTCTTGCTCCAAGTTCACATTCTTCTATTTAAATAATACAATGCTAACTTGTTTGTAATGTTATATGATAATTGATGTGTATCTATTGTTAATTGTTATACATACATTTTCAATGCATCGAGATACTTTTCAAATTTCTCTACCATATCTCTTGACTATGTAAACACCAAGATGAAATTGATATCCAACATTGACAATTTGACATCTACATGCCAATCTTATGGCCACATGCTGACAACATGATCAAAGAAAGCATGATGATCATAAAAAAACCAAAGAAAAAATTCTCACTAAGTAATGCAATATGAAAAGGAAAATAAAAGCTGACAATGAAAAAATAAAGAAGAAGAAAAGTTGTTAAAAAGGGCACTTGGCCAACTCAATTCATTGCAAAACGAGATGGTCAACTTCTATCATAATCTACATATATTAAAATTCCTATTACATAAGGTATTAGCTCTCATGTAAAGGAAAGTAGAAAGTATAGAAGGAAATACTACTTAAAGGAAAACAACAACTCAAATATGTAAATAACATATAGTAAAGTAAATCTTTGCTCAAAGAGGAAGTGGTAATGCATCAAGGTATATACAGGTGACACTTGAGAAAAGCCTTTCGTGTTGCAGTAAAAATATGCTTGAGGTGTTAATGTTCTTAAAAGAGTTGGACTGCATTACCCCATCCAATTTAAAAGGAGTCTTTGTTCTTAGCAAAGAAATATTTAAAAGACCGAATTTTGCTAAAGCAAACTTGTACATTGAGAATAAATAGTAGCCTCATGTTCAGCAGAGACACCCACAGTTTCATGCATAAAACATGTTTCCATTGACAATGCTTTTGGTAGTGGCACATCAGGAGCAACTCGTCAACTCCCATCTGATCTATTCCCTTTACAACATCAATAAGCATATAATTCTTTTGATGAAGTCTAAAATTGAACTCTACATTCAGTTTCATCTGTTCCCATCTCAGAGGTTTATCATCATGCAAATTCTCAGTATAAGAGTGAGCATCTAGACTCTAGAGCAGTGACTGCAAAGATGTCTTGCCACACTCAAAAAAGACAATAAGAGAAACCCCCTTGCAAAGACTATAGGCCCAATATAGGGGTCACCAATCAACAAAAATTAACTGGACAATGAGTCTTCGAGTAAGGAAAGAAATTAAGGTAGCGTGTGGCTCAAAGTGGGTTAACATGTAGAATAAATACCAGATCTAATTGAAAATTTAATAACTCATTATGGTTATTAATGGGGACAAGCTTATAGATCTTCAACTTGGCTGATTCGGGCTCGTCAAATTGCACTTAGGCCTGGACCATTATATGGATAAATGAGAATGCCAAGATATGTTAAAAGAACTATTATGATAGAGTGCCCAATGGACTTATAAGAGAGTAGCTGAGGTCATATCTATTAAGCCCAGTGGCTATGATCGGTAAAAAAATACTAAGTTGGGTGCATGTACCGAAAAAAAACACCCCTGTGTTGTTTTGAGAAGATATGATATGTACTTTTAAAATTAATGTGGTCCACAAGTGGATAGTGTAGAGGAATGGGTTCTCACTCCCGCTTCAAATCATTTGGGACCACACAGATGATGACATTGATGAGGATGTCGACCAAACCATGAAGATGAATTATAAACATCATAATTAACCAATTGGAAATCTTTTCTTTCAAAGAAATAAACAACTTATCCATCTAGAAAAGATCTTAGTGAGAAATGGCATCTTTTCTCTACCCCTCCAAGGTTCCTCAAGGTTTGAAATGAAAACCTTTGCCCACGACTTCAGTAATACCTGATTACTTATGCTTGATCATCCTATGTTGGCTTCAACGAGAAACAACAATCTCACATCCAATAAGGTATGGCTCACTAGAGCAACCAAAAAATAAATCATGGATTTAGAAATCATGCTAGTTAAACCACCTCTCTAACCAAACAATCCCGTAAATATACAAAATTTTGAGACTTTGCTTTTAGATGTTAACCATTAATAAACATTATGATGCATTCAACCCAAGTATGCTCTGAAAAAAAAACTTACTTCTCTCTAGGAGAATTTGTTTCCACAGAAGAAAAGAAGTATGCATATCGATTCAAGAGCTCAAGGTATAGCCTGTAGGCCTCTGGCTGACTCCGACGTCGGGGAAGAACCCTGATGCACGAAGGTCAATAGATACATTCAAGCACAGATATGTGTAAGCATACTTGCAAGCTAAAAACTCCAGAGAAATCATGTAGCAAAAATAAAAAACAGATCCTTTTAACCACAGATTGGCTAAAATGAGCATTCTGGATGCAATTAACAGTATAAATCAAGAAAATTGATAGACCCAACAAAAATGTAAATATATACAAGTTCAAGTAAACAAAAAGAAGTTAATTACTATCATCTCCTAGATCACATGAGGAGCAAATATTAATGCCAATGACTCTTCCTATCATAATCCTTTAAAGGGAAACATAAGCCAAACATGATAAAGAGAAGAAAAATGGAAAAACTCTTAACGCCCGAGCCTCTCCGATCCTCTGCATGCTTTAGAATACAGGAGACCTAGTCACGAATTAGGGTGGGGGGGTGGGAAATAGACACAATGGGGTGCACCATGCACCCGCTTTCAATTTGATCTTGAACCTTCTCGCCATTTCTAAAATCACTAACATCACTCTCAAGTTTTTCAAGAGCATCTTACGCTGCCAACTCAATTGGACTAAAAACGCCATATTTCCCAATTTAATCTTTCCACCGCATCTGGCAATACCACCAACATCCTACACCAAGAATTATCTTTACCCACTAGAGAATAGCAGCCCAATTGAACCAACCCTATAAACAAAAAGGCCATAAAATTAATTCATTAATAACAAAATGCAGAGACTACATTTAAATTACGATTAAAAAAGATTTATGATAAACAACAATGCCATCCTAAGCAAAATACAGTTAACTTTTTTAATCAAAATCTGCATCTTTCCACATCCAGCATCACACAAAAAGAATTAAAAAATAAAAAATCTGAAATAATTCAAAAAAAAAAAGGAAGAAAGCAAATACACTGTCAACTGACAAGCGAAGGCGCAACGTTCACAAAAGTCACAGCGCCAACGCTTCCATCTTTCAACATCCAACCTCATTAAAAATAAACAAAAAAAAATCTAATATTTCTGAACCAAATCAACCACTTTTTTTTTAAAAAAAGAAAAAGAGATAGGAAGCAAATAAACTACCAATTGACCAGCAAAGGCGCAGGCTTTACGCAAAAACAACCATGAGCAAAAAAAATGCGGCATGAAAGAAGAAGAAAGGAGGAGGAGAAAGAGAAGCAACCTGGGGGTGAGGAGGGCGAGGATTTGGAGCGGGGAGAGAAGGCCGGAGCCCATCCCCTGCTCGACGAATTTCCAGAGAGAAGGGTAGTTGTGGGAGAAGCAGAGGTTGGAGACGAGCACCCTCCCCAGCTCCAAGCCGGACGGTCCTTCGCCGGCGGTGGGGTGGTCGACGGCGTGCTGCACGCACTTGGCGACCTCGACGGCCCACACCAGCGGAGGGTCGCGCCGCTCCTCGCACGACTTCACCGTCTCCATCACCATCGCCTCGAAGTCCATAGCCTCGCCGGCGATGACGGCGACGGCGGCGGCGGCGGCGGCGGCGGCGTAGTTGCTGTAGACGGATGACCGTTTGGCCGGTTGCGGGGGGAAGCATCTGCGTTTCTTCCAAATGGCGGTAATAATAAAATAAAATGGTGACGACAGCAACGAAAGTGACGTCAATTAAAAAAACAAAAATAAAGGTGACGTATAATTTAATAATTTTTTTAATTTTTATCGTTGACTTAAATATATAATTCTAGTCGTGCTAAATTAATTTAATTTAAAAGTAGACCCATTTATATTCTATTTGAAGTAATTTAAATTTTTTTAATATATAATTAATTAAAAACATTCGCATCTAAGGAAACGAGATAATCATATAAATTGGATTGTTAGTCAGATATAATATTGTTTGGAAGACGTAATAAATAATTAAATATTGAATAATAGTAATACTTATTTATTGTTATAAATTTTAAATTATTAGTAAATATATCTAATAAATAATAATTTTATTTATTGTGATTGGGTCTTATTACATCTGTAAGACATTTTGTTGAATGATTAAGGACATTTTGATAATTATAAAAAAAGAAGCTTTTATTGAAAAAAAAACAAAAAAAAACAAAAATGATGTATAATTTAACATTTTTTTAAAATTTTTATGGGTGTCAAATATTGCCTAATTAAAATATCTGATATGTATAAATTTATTTTGGATTCGAGTTAATAATATTTCATTTAAAATAATTTAAAATTTTTAAATATATAATATAATTAAAAATATGTCACTCATAAAATTGAGATGATCACGTAAATAAGATTGTTAACCAATCTTAATAAACAACCGAATGTTAACCCGGGATAATATTTATTTATTATTATAAAATTTAAATTATTAATAATTTATACTTAATAAATAATAATTATATTTATTGAAACCGGGTCTTTATTTAGTACTTCGGTAAAATAATTAAAGATATTTTGATAATTATAAAAAAGAAGCTTCTTATAATATTTAATTATTTTTCTTGAACACCCCTACCTAAAAGATTAGATGTGTTTGCCATCTTTGGTTTGGTCAACTTATGCACAGTATCGTCTTCCTTGCTCCATCGGCATGAAAGAAGGGGTTATTTTCTTGAGCTATTACGGAGGAGGCATCATCATATTGAAAAGAAGGTCATCAAGGATTAACTTGGCATCCTGACTATCAATTGCCGCGATGGAATTTGGTTTGGGTGGCAAAAAAGTGAGACTTTTTAAAGAGAGTGAAACTGGTGCGGCCATTTCCACATGGTTTTTTTCTTGCAGCTTTGACAAGGGCATAGAATAAGTGATGAGTAGCTGAAACAAGGGCCACAGGTTCCTGTGTGTAGCCTATTATTACCCAGAAAAAAAGTCTTTCAATCATGTTGAAATCTCCGGAAGATCTGTGGTTTTTACAAAGAAAATATTTGAAATTGTTTTTGGAAAGCATTTTATTTTTGGTAATAGACCATTTAAATTTTGTTTACATATATTATTTTCAACCAATGCTACTGCTTAAAGAGCTCCTTTACTGTAAGAGGTAGAAATAGGGAAGTAACTAATCTTCATCATGCCATGGTGAGGAATTTCGTACTTCAACAAATAATGTCTTTCTGTGAGTCCACGGCCTTGACAGGTTGAAAAAAATACATTATTTTCCCCTAAGATTATCAAAGAGGCCGCTGGGACTTGTCATGACCCTTTTGTCTTACAACTTCATAAACTTAAGTTTTAAGACACAATCAACAAATGGTATTTCAATGCTCATCAATCACTTTTAATGGCAATTTTGACAATTTAATAATAATAATAGATACTATTAGTTATGCACATTATGTACATCTTCATGTAGACCAAGTTTTATAGCAAATAAAGTAAATTAATAAGACTGACTTTACCATTGATTATAACGATTATAATTCGAGTGGGGGGATGAGACGGCAAAATTGTCAATCTCATTTACACTCGTGAATCTGAAATATAACTCTATATTAACGGGTTTGTATGATTGGTTTTTTAAGTATGAAATGTAGCCACACATTTTTTATATGATTCACGTTAGAGTCTCAAAAAACAGTACAATCCTCTTAATCGGATAACACTTGCCATCAATGTAAATCTGATTCACATGTTAGTAGGCCTAAAAAATAAAAAAATAGAAGAGATTCATGTTAGAACTACAGCTTAAACTTAATAACACATATAATCTCATTTATAATAAATTTACAATAAAATACTATCTATATTGTTATTCTACCCGAACAACGTAAAATATATTCACAGTTTCACTGCCTCCCTAACTTGTAATTTAATTCTAGAAAGGTTTGAAAAGTCTCCTCCATAGAGCACGAGTTATATGATATATATATATATATATATATTGATGTGCATATCATTCACATGTATAAATTGATGTACATTTAGCAACCTTATCACGGGTGCATGATTACTGGCCAAATCTGTTACTGACTTTGCAGGTGGTAATTTGCGAGGCAACTTGCAATTAGTGTACCTTTCTTGAAATGCAAACTCTTGGTTTGACTTGGAATAGTGAAAAACCAAGATCATCAATGTTGAGGACCACAAATAAAGCTTAATATTTCCTTCCAGATGAGATGTCGACCTGAAATTACATTTGCCTCCATGTATTGCTAGTATGAGCACAGAGCAAATGCTTTAGGATGAATTGGCATCAGCCCACAATTTAGTCAGATCCTACAATTTGATCGAGAAAACCGCAAAGGATTAAAAAATAATCACAATAATAACATCCAGGTTAACTTCTTAAATCAAGCACCATGTAGACATAAAATCTAGATGGAACACAGTTCACGCACATGAACAATCGTCTTAAACATCTGAAAACATTAGACAAGATTCTTACATCGACTATAATCGATTTATAGGCAAGTGATGGATATTTCAATATTAAGACTCAATAATTGCCGGTTTGTTGTCTTTGCGGTCCTGGTGCCAGCAGGAATGTTTCTCACTCATTTGCCCCTTGTAGAACTGAAAATTACTACTTTCTTTTCCTTCTATCTCCACTCATAACTCTCATGTCTGTTTTTGGGAGAGTAGATCCAGGTGGCGCACCATATTGCATTGGGGATGGAGCCTGCGGAGGAACTGAAGATGCTGCAGAAGCTGCAGCCGGTAGAGGTGCAATGGCTGGAGCTGGGGCAGAAGGGGCCGGAGGTACAGGGGCCAGCTCAGGAACAGGGAGTGGAACAATATGCTTCAGCCTATTATTTCTGTAATTCTTCCAGAAGAAAAACTGTTGCCGATGGGCCAGTTCCTAAACGTTCCAAGGCAAAGAGAGAACACATAACAATTATCTTTTAATTAATGAGTTTCACAATTCTCCAGTAACATAATCCCATTCGTCTTTTAAGCAACGTAAATATATCACAACTAGATTATTACATCTTGTTATGCAAAGAACACGAAAAATACACAAAACCATTTAAAAACTGCACACCTTGCTGCCTGGATGAGCCATTGCGTTGCGGAAGTTAGCATTTTGGAGAAGTTCGAGGAAGAACAAGCAATGGGGGTACCTTCATATAAAAGCATTTAACTTAACAAGGAAACCAAAAGTATATAGCTAACTCTTTTGTTATAGTAAACAATGAGATATATCTACTGTATACAGTTTAAAAAGAGTAACTCACATAATAAATTTGACATATTCAGGTCTCTGCCAATACTGAAGATATTTCAAGTAACCAATGAATGCTTCATCTTCGAAATAGCGATTCTGGGCCAAATCTGCATAAAAAGGAGTCTGACAAATTGAGTTCCCAAAGAGAACTTCAACTGGTTGTGAACAAAATATACGAAATGCACCTTTTATTCAAACTAGAATGATCCAATTCAAAATAAGTGTCATTTTATATAACTTATTTTTCATAGTCATCCACCTCCTCCCAAAGAAATGAGGTCTGGATCATCTAATTGTACACCATATCAATGCTCAATACCAAAATTGTCCATATCTTTCTTTTATCACCTCCATCCATGTCAAAAATTTCTAATAATTGGTTTTCGATTAATCTATCCAGAATCCTTGATAACCAACAAGCGGTGTAACCTTTGATTTATACCTATGTATGCCCAAATAGAGGGAGTTGCTACATTGCTATCAAATGGAAATCTGTTACCTGGGCATATAAATTAAAGCAGACCCATTTCAGATTTTCCTACTTAAGTATTCTCGGTGATTGAGACCATGCAACGGGTACCATGGTTTTTCTTTCATAAAATAAAGCGAATAAGCTTACTTGAGTAACTCCAAATCTCTCAAGGAAGCTTATTCGGTCCTCATTAAATAAATTTATCAACAATCCAATAGACTACTACTCGGCCATTTCGTCAAATATATTCTAAAATTTACCAATCAAGATAGCTACATGGACAAGTAAAGCAAGAGATATTGACTATAATTTTATTTTTTAAAAAGAAAGGATCTCAAAAGGCAGACATACAGTGAATGTAAGTGGGATTGGCTAAGCACTGGACAAACTCCAACTCAAGAAGAAAACGCTGCAGCCCATTATCAGGATCCTTGTACATGTTTCTTCCCCACTGAAAACGTAAAATTAAACCCAAAGACTCAATCTTTTTCAATTCCCACACTGTCTTATAAGCAGTCCATGGCTTGCAATGTCGAGACAAGTCACCGGTAAGTCGGCGAAGATTTACCACCGCCGTCGAAGGGGAAGGGGTTAAAAAAGCTTGCCTACATTGAAAATAATCTTGCTGGCCGGGAAGTGAAAGGAGCTCGCCGGAGAACTCAGATGGATGGTATTGGAAAGGAAGCGCCTTCTTCTCCTTCTTCGTTGTTTGCAGATGGGGCAGACGATCGGCTGAGAGGAGACAAGATCGATGGCGAGGGACAGATTGTGGAAGGAAGTTGCTGTAAGAAGGGACAGATTGCGGAAGGAAGTTGCGGTAAGAATCTGAACTAAAATAATGATGTGACACCCTTGATTTCCGTTCACCTAATAATCGAATTAGGAATGTTACGATCGAGTCGAGGTATGTCTAAAATTAGTAGTCTATAAAACTCGATAAATAATATAAATCAAAATAAATCATTTGGTGTTAACAGAATGAAAGACATTGTTAAATATACGTGAAACTTATTAAATATAAATAAAAGTATAAAAAAATTAACTGCGCTAAGCTTAAATGTGTGTAACATTTATCTGTTCTCCCATCAAAGCCAACTAAGGATTTAAGACCTACATATATAATAGGACAAATATTAGTAACGAGTATTACAAGGCCATAAATAATTAATAGTCAAACTGGCGTAGAAGAGCTGACCCTCCTTTAAATAAAAATATTTATATACTTCTTCACAGAATCTTTCATAAGGGGGCATTAATTAGGAGTTGTGCACCTCAGCTCGACAATATCCTATTCTTACTCATCTCATGCCTCAACAACTTTTAAAACTATCTCTTGAGCGAGAACATCAATTTCTTTTCCTTTTTCTTCAGCCCTCTATCCTTTGTATCACTCCTGGCATTGAGCACAGAGGCCAAGTATTCTTAGTATAAAACTCAGCTTCAGGTTAAAGTTTTACCCACTTGTAGTTTTGCCTAGTTCGGGTTAGTCTTGAGTCGGTTCTAGCATGATCGAGCTAGACTAGTTTTCAAACCGTGAGTATAGGCCAAAATGGCCGTATGAGCATGTTATGGTGGTTGAGTCTATCCAACATATAAATGTTAGCTTGAGTGAGGTTACAGTAGAGCATGATTTATTAGTCTATATGCGATGTATACATATAATTTTTATGAATTAGCCATGGTGGTAGGCTTAGATTTAGACTGTTGTAACGTTTAGTATTAGTTTGGGATTTTCATTGTATCTCATTTGCATGCATAATAAGGAATTTCAGATCACCAGATTGTGAATTTGTTAGCCCAGCTTGATTGTATTGCAGACTTTCACCCGATTGAGTTCAAGGTTCAAGATCTATTTAGCCTTCTTGCATCGATTCCAGCTTATAGAGTTACTTTTAGGACTTGAGTCAGTTTTGACTCTGGACAGTCTCGATTTGAGCTTTTTATCCATATATATATTGCATATACTTATAGGTAAGCCCTATTGGACCACGAGTTGTCAGACATTTAGATCGTGTCATATGACAAGATCTGAGCCGTTCATGTCAACCCCAGTATTCTCCCTTTGATTTTCAGTGACTTTCTCATATTTTTGGAATTTTCACCCCTAGCAGCGCCGCCACTGTGGCTCGCCGCCTCTGTCGAGTCTCCAGCTTGCCCTTGGCCACCGAACCAGCACCCCCTAAACCACATCACGATAGGCTTTCTATTCATACCTATCACAACCACCGGCAACACTGCAGTAGCCACCGGTGACGGTGTTTTTGTAGTCGGTTACCACTGTCGTCGCTGTCGTTCGAGCTGTTTTTCGTGTCGGCGAGCTATCTTCGGCTAATCCGACCATCTAGATAGATTACCTTTGTTGAGATCTTCATTTTGAGATCAGTCATGACCACCGTTGTGGCCGTGATTGCTACTAGTGACACCCCTGCACCCGACGGTGATTTTGCCCTTTCGGTCATTTTTCAACTAACCAGTGGTTGGACTCCACTGATCGCTACCACCACTATGATCCTTGTTGCCTTGGCCATTGATCTTGACCGGTGGCGACCCCAATCATGCCACTGTCGGCATTTTCCGGTGACAAGTACTACCCACCCCGTGTGACCCGATTGCCTGCATTCATGTCCATCTACCCGCGTTCGCATTTGCCTGCCCACGTTTGCTTCCACATGCCCTAGTTCTGTTCACCCATTTGTATCTGTGGTCATGCCCAAGCCCATGTCCACGTCCAGCTATCCAGCCTAGCAATGTTGCTTGACTCGACTAAGTCGACTTAGCTCGACAACATTGACTCACCCGGGTTGACTTGACTCTGTCCGGTTCAGCTCATTTTCAGCCATTTTTGGTCATTTTTCAATCGTTTTGATAATTCGAAAACTCATATATTAGTTAGATAGATATTCATATTATTTAACATATTTTAGATGTTACGAGTGTTTTTATTTATTTATTTATTTATTCATTTATTCATTATTGTTTATTTATTTTTATTTATATATTTATCACATATGATGAATGCTTACATGATTATTTTTTTATTATTAGTGATATATTTACTTATCAATAATAGTCTTATTTATGTTTATTAAATTGTATATAATTAATTAATTGTTTATTTACTTATCTAATTGTTCATTACATGCATGTTATTATTTTTCGTATTTAATCACGTATTCCGTATTGGTTATCATTATTCATGATCAATTAAAATTAACTATTTATTTATTTATAGAATGATTATGTATTTATTTATTTAATTGTTGATATATTTACTAACACGAGTATATGTGATATTTGCTCGTGTTTAACCATGGATCTATATAATATAATGATATTATTATTTTATGATTACAATATTGTTATTTTTATTTATTTATTATTTATCTGTTTATTCATGAGGCTATGCATTTATTTATTATTATTTATTATTAGTTATTTCTTTTATTATATCTCAATTTATGTGTCGAATGTTTAGTTATAGGTTTACTTAGTATTATCATTCTTATTAGGATCTACTAATGATGTGAGCACACACCACGAGCATGTATCATATAGAGTGCCATTATCTTGCTTAGCATGGGCTTTGATGTATGTTTCGGAGTCTGAGCTCGCAATAGATAAGATGTCATACTCTTCTATATTTTTGTTGTTATACTTTATTGCTAATTTAATTTTCAGATCATAGAACGTGTTAAGTAGTTGTTTTATCGGACTCCACTTAACATGAATCATTTAGACGTATTTTACTTCCGTCCCTCGAGGATGAAATCCCTCAAGTTCATTTTCGAAGTTCAAATCCAGATCACGATGCCTTCTGGCATATTATATTACAATCCCTACCTAAACCTATGTACATATAGTTTTCTTGAGTTTTCAGTACAACATGAGAAAAGGGAAAACTGACAACTGTATTTTGAGATAGGGTGCATGTTAGTCAAAGCAATCTGTAGATTTGGTGAGCGTCTGTATCATTTTCGAGGGATCCTAATAACTCCACCTTTGAATTCCTCAAATCCAGAGAAGTATGGAAGTTTATGAGTATTGCAATGGAGCGCATATCTAAACTTTTGGTTTTAAAGGATACTGAAGGCTCATACCAGAGAGTATTTGGCCTTTGTACTCAAGGTTAGGAGTGATACAAAGGATGTAGATGGTTGAAAAAACAGAATGAGTGACATAGAAAGGGGCGCTGTCGTGCGAGGTTGACGACTCCTAATTAGTGCCCTTATGAGAGACTCTGTGAAGGAGTATATCAATATTTTTATTTAACAGGCGAGTCAGCTATCCTACGCAAGTTTGACTATTAGTTATTTCTAAACCAATGACACTCGTTATTGACATTTTTTCCTATTATATATGTAGGTTTCATGATTTTGAGTTGGTTTTGGTGGGAGGGCAGACAAATGCTACACACACTTGAGCTCAGTGCAATTATTTTCTTTTATATTTTTATTTATATTTAATAAGTTTTGACGTGTATTTATTAATGTCTTCCATTCTCTTAATATCAAGGGGGTTATTTCGATCTATATTATTAATTGAGTCTCATATACTAGTAGCTTTAGACATATCTCATTGGAAAACTTGAGAAAATCATATATAGGCTTGGGAATGGATTTACATAATAGGCCCGAAGGCAACTTGCAGTAGATCTTATTTTCAAAATTAGACTCAAGAGATCTCATTTTTGAGGGTTATGAATCACAAAAGTAAAATTCATCTAAATGGCCCGTGTTAAGGGGGTTCGATAAAATAACCACTTAACACGTCCTTAAATTTAGAAATCAATCAACAATAGATATAGTGATAAAAACTAAGAAAAGTCCTAACAAACCTATGGTCCAAGCTCCAAGCGTGAAGTCTCATCTACAGTGTGCTTGGACCCAAAACCTACATCAAAACCTACTGTTACATAAAATACTAACATCTTTATATGATGCATATTCGTGGTGTGTGCTCACATCATCAATACATCTTAATAAAGAAGAGTGATAAATAAACTTACAACTAAACATCTATCACGTAAATTGAGATATAAGAAAATAATAATAAATAAACAAATAATAAATAAATACACTCATGAATAAATAGATAAATAATAAATACATGAAAATAATAATACTCTAATTATAAAATAATAATCTAATTATGCTATTCAAATACAAGGCTAAACACGAGTAAATATCATATATACTTGTGTTAGTAAACATATAAATAATTATATAAATAAATACATAACTATTCTATAAATAAATAAATAAATAGTTAATTTGAATTAATCATGAATAATAATAATAATAATATCATAGTTATCCAATACAAAATACGAAATTAAATACAAATAAATAATAACATACACACAACGAACAAATAGATAAATAATAAAGAAAACTTTGTAAATATGAATAAGATTAATATTGATAAGTAAATATATCAATAATAATAATAAATAATCACATAAGTATTCATCATATACGACAAACTTATAAATAAAAAGAAATAAACTATAATGAATGAATAAATAAATAAATAAATAAATAAAAGCATTCATAGCATCAAAGTATACTAAATAATGTGAATATGCATCTAAATTAATGTAGGGGTTCTTGAATAACCGAAATCAGTCGAAAAATGGCTAAAAATGGGTTAAAATGTTTGAAAATGGAGATCCAAGTTATCCGGGGCAAGTTGAGCTGAGTCGACTCAGCCAAGTCAAGCAATAATGCTGGCTAGGCTGGACTCAGTTGTTGGGCCAGGTAGGTGGACCTGGACACAACTCAGGTATGACCACGAGATTGCTGGTAGGTGAACAGGGTCGGGCAGGCGAACGCAAACATAGGCAAATAGGTCTGACAAGGCAGTTGGTGCCCATTGCCGGAAAACGCTAACGATGGCAAAGTTGGGGCCAGTAGGGATCAATGTCCCAAGCAATGAGGAACATGGTGGTAGTGGCGATCGATGGAGTCTGACCGTCGACTGTCCAAAAAATGCTAGAAAGGCCGCAGAATCGCTGCCGAGTGCGGCGATGATGCTAGGGGTGATCGTTGCCACAACAATGGTTATTGGTGGTCTCAAAATAAAGATGTCGGCAAGATGAACCTATCTGGGTGGTTGGACTCACTGGAGGTGGTTCTCCAGCACCGAAAAACGGCCGGAAAGGCAGCAGTAGTGGCTAAAACTGACATCGCCATATGCTTCTACGGCGGCACTAGTGATGGTGAGGGGTATGGGTCGAAAGCCTATTGTGAGGTGGCCATGAGGGTGCTAGTCTGGTGGCCAAGGGAGGTCGTAGACTCACTGGTAGTGAGCCGAAGTGGTAGCGGTGCTAGTGGTGGAAAACTCCAAAAATGGGGAAAAAATCTCTAAAAATTGACGGTGAAATCTAGTGCTGATGTGGACGATTTAAACGTCTGACAACTCGTGGACCTGATGGCACCTATGGATATTATATATATATATATAGACGAAAATCTCAGATCGAGACTGTCAAAACCAAAACTGGCTCGAGTCCTAAAAGCGACTTTATAAGCCGGAATCAAGGCCATAAAGCTAAATGGGCCTTGAACCTTGAATTTAATCACGTAAAAGTTTGCATCTCAATCAAGCTGGGTCTATAGGGGCACAATCCGGTGATCTGAAATCCCTATGATGCATACAAATGAGATACTTTAAAAATCCCAAACGAATTCTAAATGTTGTAATGGCCTAACTATAAGCCTATAACCTTGGCTAACTCATAAAAATCATATGTATACGCTTATGCTCTGTTGTAGCCTAACTCAAACTATCATTTTCATGTTGGGCAGACTTAGCCACCATAACATGTTCATTCAACCATCTGAGTCCTATACTCATAGTCTGAAAATTGGTCTGGCTCGAGCTCGCTCGAACCGACTCAAGACTGGCCCAAGCTGAACAAAACTACAAGCAGTTAAAACCCTAACACGAAGCTTAGTTTTACAAATATAAATAATATGATTTAATATAAAAATAGAAAACAAATATTATTTTAAATATTTTAATGTATAATTTTATGAAATATTGCCTATTTGGACTGAGAGAGGATCAAATCAACCAAATTTATATCTAATTCGAATATTTTTCGCATATATTATATATCTGAAAGTCCTAACCCGAGTTTGATCTGAAACTGGTTTAGATCGGATACACAAATATTGAATATCTGAACTCATCCCTATATGAAATAAAGATTAAGTAAGATTTCATAAAATCATTAATGTTTGTAATAATCAAATAGTGAAATTGTAACATAGTAAATTAAGACACACATGACAACTTAATGCAAGTTTTCTTTATTATAATATTATTGGACTAGACGCATACAAATTAAGTTTAAAATCTATAAATATCATAAATGAATGTATATTTTACATTTTAATTAATTTAATTTTTTTGAATTATATAATTTAAATTATAATAAAATAAATAAATAATAGGGTCAAGACCTAATCGACACTAAAACTGTTAGGCAAATGCCTCGAATTTTACACTATCTGTCTATCTATCTTCTATATATTAATAATATAAAAGAAAGTGGCCTTCTTCCAGTGACGAGACCACGATTTTAAGAGATTTTCTTGAATTTAAATAATTTTAGAAGAAAAGTCATCGTGACCATTAGATTATTATAACACCTGAGATTATATATATAAGATTCATAATTCAACTATAACTATGAATCACGTCTCTTATTTTAACTATGACACATTAAGATAATACTATATTTTTTAGATTAATGACTTGAACTTAATTTTGCAGAGAAGATAATAACTATATTTATGTAACATTTGGATTGCGTCGTTACTATATATATTCTTTAATTTTTATAAAAAAAATAATTTATCCAGCACTATCAAATGAGTTGTAATGAAAATATACTACTATAATAAAATTTTCATGAAAATATATTCAATAGAAGTCAAACTTACATCTTAAGATCCCAAAAAATAAAGTAATAATTAATAAAAAAATCAATGTTATTGCCTTGAGTTATCCCTAATTTTATATATATTTTAATTCTTTTAAATTAATTAAATAGATTTATAATAAATTAGCTCTAAGTCGCAACGATCTGACTATCATACTAGTAATAAAAATAATAAAGAAAGTATTAACAGACCTATAAGATTGTTGTATGGCCGGAATTAACCATAACATAAGAAAGGGTGAAACATGATAAAATAAAAGAATTGTAAAAAAAATGTAAAGGAGGTTTATGTGTTAATTAATATATATATATATATATATATATATATATCATTCCTAAATTTAAAACCCATTATGATAGAGAGTTAGTGAAACTGTGAATTTGATTTACATTGTTTAAGTAGATTGACACTGTGATTACTATTTTACTTATGAGTTTAAGTTGTAAATTTGGCGTAAATTTTTTTTATCTTTTATATTTTAAGCCTACAAGCACTTGAATAAAATTTACATAGGTGGGAAATGTATAATATAATTAATGGGCTTGTAATTTTATTCGGGCCAAAGTGTGAACGGTATAAAAATTATGCAAATACGATTCACACTTAAAATATTCATCTCACTAACCCATATAGATTTATAACGGGTGTAATTGATATCGCCGCTTTAACTAATTAGTATAAATATTCATATTATTCGGTTGGAAAAGAGTATTTAGACGCGTGTCCGGTTCCTCGTCCAAGTGGACTCAGAGACGCTGCGCCAGACCGATCATGTTCACGTGCATGGCGCAACTAAAATTAGATCCCCACCTGCAACTGCACCCCACAACGTAGCATGCGAGAGCCTTCATTATTATTAGCTTTTTCTGGTTTCAGAGAAGAAGAAGACGAACTCCATACCACCACCAACATAGGTGGTTGCCTCTTGATCCTTCATATATCTATTTTGGTATTATGATTTGTTTGTTTAATCATACATCTTATATATATATAATATATCTTCTTCTTCTTTTTAGGTTGGTTATGATAATCTTGTTGCAGAATATATTATCTGGCCCTTGTGATCTTGTCTGTTGTTAATGTCTTGTGAGCATGTATATGTACTCTAATGATCCTTAGGCATGTCTAAACTAATTGATGTTTTGGAGAAAGCGAAGAACTCATCTATGAATTGGAGATCGCTTTTGGTTTTTGGATATCTTCGATCGAAAACTATTTAGTTAGTGAGGAAGTGGTAGGTTGCAGATGACTAATTAATATATGTTGAATTAATTTTGGTGGGGAAGTTCTTAATTTGTATATTTTTAATTTCTTCTCTTGTTGCCATTGTCGTTAAATCTGGCGGCTTTTTGTAGTCAGGAATTTTACAGCTTTTTCGGCCATTCAATGGATTGGGGGACGCTCAATTGTTTCTCCATTAATCCGATATTAATCTTTCTTATTTGTTCTAAATATTCCAATAAATGAATTACGATTAATCTGATAAGTTTCCATTCCTTTGTATGTATCAGGTTCTGCAATTGTTCATATTTCTGCTAAAAATCACATTTTTTAGACAAGAACAGGATCGAATTGAAAGCTTTTCTTTTATATACCTGTTCGGTTAATCGTTTTGTCGACGATGGCTGCGCAATTTGCCGGGATAAGCACTGGTTCGGGTTCGATTTTTAATACAATGAAGTTTGCAGTGTTGCCCATAGCCAAAGTTTTCACAATGTGCTTCATGGGTTTCCTCATGGCATCCAAGTATGTCAACATTCTACCTGCTAGTGGGAGGAAGCTTCTTAATGGGGTTAGTCACAGATATGAACAATTTTAGCTTTTATATGATGATATGATTCTCTATTTTATATATTATTATACGATGTTCAATGATCACCATAAAACAAATAAAATATTCCTTTAATGTTAATCAAACAAATTTGTTTTGCCCTCATATTTCTGCTTAACCTAGAAGGGATAAGGTAGATGATGACGGTGATTTGTTCATCAGGGAAAGTTTTAGCTATCAACATTAAATTATTATTGAATTAAAGCATGTTGCTAGCTATTTCTAGACTAGATGGAATTTTTAAGTGGTCGTTTGTTTGAGACTCATGAAAGGTCACAAGCTGTTTACATTAAGGATTTAAGTTGCTAATGGACTACGATTTCATTCATTTCTGGTACCATTAAAGTTTTCATTGCATGTTACTACCCCAATAAATTAGCTATAATGTTGATCTTATATGGCGACAAAGTTGGGGAACTCTTATGATCTTTTCTCGGCAAAATGATTTTTTTTTTTTGATGGAGTACTTACAGAAAAAGTTATTTGTGACAGCAGAGCTTTACTTTGCCTTGGTCGGAGATGAATTTATGTGATTGGTCATTTCAAAATGGATGCTTCATGGACAAATTTCTAATTATTTTTATTTCCATTTTTTTCTGAATTACCTGCATTCTATATTGATATATCTTTTGTGTGATGCATGCTGCAGCTGGTTTCTCTCTTCTTTTACCATGTTTGATATTCTCTGAACTTGGGCGATCTCTTACCCTAGAGAAAATGATGCAGTGGTATGGATTCTATCCTAAAAGTGGAGCCTTTTAATTTGTTCTATCGGCTGTACTTCTTCAATGCATGCCCTGCCATGTTTGAGCATGATTAAGTTGGAATTTTAATTGTTAATTTATTATTATTTCCTAATTGGAAAGGCGTATGCTACAATAGAAGAGTCCATTAATTCGCTTGCTCTTGATGAAGTGAGTGGGTTTGATGCAAATCACCTTAAAAACACAGTTTATCTCTCAATTAATTGAAAGAGGACGGTGTCAAATATATATATATATATATATATATATATATATATATATATATATATAAATATATCAAAGCAAATTATCGACTACTTAAATCTGAGTAGCAATCTCATAATGCAGTTGTTTGGGCTTAGTAACTTCCTTTACTAGAAATGCCCATAATTTCTCACAAATTATGGTACGTGGGATGTTCAATTAGAATGATATCATTTTTATCATTAACAAGTAGTTATAATGTATTGATATACTTCATCTGTGACCAGGTGGTTTATTCCGGTCAATGTGCTTCTTTCTTCTATAGTAGGTTCTCTCATCGGTTTAGTGGTGGCAAGCTTTGTCCGACCTCCTCATCCATACTTCAAGTTTACTGTCATACATATCGCAATTGGTGAGCCAAACATTTTTGCCATTTTTTTCTTTCTGTCATTTCATTTAATCTTTTGGAAGTCTGCTCCTCTCCTTAATTTCTGAAGTGCTTTCATAAATATAGGATACTCTAAGTCTTAAATAGAAAACCCAAGAAAAGTTCAACTCAATCATCCAGTGTTTTTAGTCCTTTCGTTTTTGTTATGCTTAAAAATTGGTAGAAACATTAGGACGAAATTTTAGTGAATATTAGATTGTAACAGTATGACCAACGTGGATATTATTTTTTTCCTTAATTTAACGAGGTATAAAGTGGTAAGAATACTGGGCATTACTCTCTCTCTTTTTTTAATGATGGAATCTTTTATGAGTTATATTTTGTGATGAACTTTTCTTTAACAATTTTTAATTTGTTTTTTGATGTTCCTGGATGTAGGAAATATTGGGAATGTACCACTTGTCTTAATTGCTGCTTTATGTCGAGATAAATCAAATCCCTTTGGAGACTCAGAGACGTGTACCCAGGATGGAAATGCATATATCTCCTTCGGGCAATGGGTATATTTTAACATGCTATGAATTATACATCCCTCCTGGCAAATTTCCATTTGTATGTTTAATTATGATGTATATGTTGGCAATGGTTGACTCATTTTCTTAAAGAAAATGTGGTCAGCCTGCACGGTTAGGGAGGGGAGGAGATGATGCCGTGCCCTTTTCCTTATAAAAATCAGCAATTTGCATGCTATTATTGCATCATTTTAGAGACATTAAGTAGAGTCAAATAATATGAATTAGAATTTCATCAATTGCCTTGTTCCTACTCTGCTGTCTCACGACCCCATCATTTTCAATGCATTCATTAGAGATAAATAATATAAATATAAAATTAACCAGAAGTTTAAGCTGATTAAAAGGTAATCTTGAGGTAATAGTTTTTCATTCTGTAAGTTCTTTAGCTTTTTTTGTCAAAATCCTCATATTGTAGTGAGAAATCCATGATTCTTCCTCATATAGAAGACCTAGCCCTTAAAGACTTACGTTTTAGTGTCATATCTTTATATAGTTTGTCCCTCTTTACCTTTACAATAAGAAGAGACTGTTAATGTGTAATATTTATGTCGCAGGTTGGTGCAATTGTTCTCTACACCTATGTGTTTCACATGCTTGCACCACCGCCAGGAGGTTCCTTTGACACAACCGAAGAGCCCAAACTCCCCGTGAGTTCTGCACCAAATGATGAAGAGCAGCAAACTCCTCTGATAATTTCACAAGAACCTGTACAAATAGATCCAAGCATATCCAAGAAAACAAAGGTCGTAAAGAATTATATGAACTTTCGTCAGTTAATTCCTTAAGTGTTAAACTTTGCAAGTTTGTATTTGTTGATTGTTTTTAGGTAGGAATGTCTGTGCTGCTACTTTTGATTTAACCCAATATATATCATATTCTGCAATGAAAGTGAAAATTGTTTTGTTATGATTTAGTTTTTCCTGGATTTGTTGAGTTCACTTGTGGAAACACTGCAGGCTTTTTGTTGGCAATAGTTAAAATAACGTCCATGACTAGCCTCTTTATCTTAGCTAGGATAAACTAAGTATTGAATGTTGTTTTCAACTGTTTCAAATTCATGAAAATATTCCAACCTCTATGTTATGCAATATTTTTGTGTTCATCAATAAATTTGCACAAAGCAGTTGAAATGGCATTTTAGTTGCACCATTTTGTGATTCTTTGTCAGGTTACAGCTTTCTTATCACTGATGCTGTAATTTATAATTAATGGTCATGATGCAGGTGGCTCAGTTCTTTGCTTCTGTTTATGAGAGTATAAATGTTAAACAATTTCTTCAACCTCCTATTGTGGCTTCTGTAAGTTAACTATTCCCCTTTTTTTCATTTTTGAAAAAAAAAATTCCATTTTAAATATGGAAGTTCTTTTGTTCTAAATTCAAGAACAAGAAAACGCTGTGGGAAAAAAAGGTTCTTTTAGTCTGGCAGTTGTCGTTTATTGCAATTACGCTCAATCTAGTAATCTTTTGCAGGAGATGTTGAGTACTTGTTACTTTTGAATTGGAAAAATTAACATTGATCTGATGAATTTCTTTGGACTGAATTTCATCTGTTACTTAGTGAATAGTACTTAATCTTTTATGCGGTCATTCAATACTATTTTCCAACTCCCCGAAAGAGTTTACGCCTTCTCTTTCTAATCATTGCATGTATTGTTATGAGACAAACTTTTTTTATGATTTAGAATGTTGATAATAATTCCAGATTTTGGAAAAATGTTTTAACATTATTGTGCTTTTCAATAGGTTCTTGCAATGGTTATTGGTGTTATACCATTTTCAAAACGCTTGCTTTTTGTTGATGATGCTCCGTTATTCTTTTTCACTGACAGCTGCATTATTCTTGGGTATGTACTCAATATTAACCTTGAACTTCCTTTCTTCTTAAACTAACATTAGAGACAAGATATGAGGGGCCGATCATTGTTAATCATATTCTTTGTTTCATCTTTAAATATTACTATACCTTCTCAGGGAAGCAATGATCCCTTGCATTTTACTGGCTTTGGGGGAAATCTTATTGATGGTAAGTGGATGTCTGTCTACTAGAGTAACTTTGTTGCTTGTGTGAAATTTTTGTCTAGTTCCTAAATCTGGTTTTATAGAAAGATCAACAATCCTTGAATAAACTCTTTTGCCATGACAAGTTTTCTTATAGCTAGTTATTGGATAAATTATGTAGTTTTGCCATCCTCAATTTGACTGCTAGAATGATAAATTATGTAGTGTTTTGCTGAGCAACAGAAAGATAGTACGTAACCTTTTGACAAAAACTGTTAAATTATGGGGATCAGCGTACCTTATAGCAGAAGACTCCTGTAGTTGATCACAATTGCCTCACATCTAGCCTTTTCCACAACTGCTGCTAGAGAACCTTGTATATAGTTGACCCTTTGATTCTCAATGGTAATAGATGAAAACTGTCTTATGAGAGTGAGAGGAGATACTATACTTCTCAATCTTTCAACCAGCCAACACCTCATAGGATTGCATATCCTATATATAAGAAACTCGTACATTTTAGGAGGGGTGTAAATTTTAATCACTAGTGGATAATTTTAAAAATGCAACCACTAGATAAATATACCCTTTCATGCAACCGCCAATTGATAAGTTTACTCATTCATGAAAGGGAGATTAAGGCTATTCAAATGGAACTCACAAAGAGGGCCCATAAGGCCATATATAATTTCTAGCGAAAACCCAAAAACTAAAGTGGATTTCAATTTCTTCGAACACTTCTATTCATTTTGCATTGTCTCAATCCTAAGTTTATCGGCTGCTATCTTAGGACCTGGACCGGGGAGTTCGAAACTCGGACTGAAAACAACTGCTGCAATAGTATTTGCACGTTTGGTGTTGGTTCCTCCAACTGGGTTGGGCGTTGTAACATTAGCTGACACGCTAGGCTTCCTTCCAAAAGGAGACAAGATGTTTAAATTTGTGCTACTCCTCCAGCATTCTATGCCTACATCGGTTCTTTCTGGTAAAGCTTCATCTTCCGATATCTTGTTTTTCCTGTAAATCCTTCTGCCTTGCACGTACAATATATTTCTTGGATCGTGACAACTGATAATAAAATGATAGAAAGCATTTGCTCTCTTTAAATCTGGGTGTACATAATCTATCTTCATATAATTTGATGATTCGCCCATTTCAAATGAATCAACATTTCCATCTAGGAATTGAGATTGGTGGGCAGTCTTGATTTTTGTGTGTGCATGACTCCAGGTGCTGTTGCGAATTTGCGTGGTTGCGGTAAGGAAGCTGCTGCGGTCTTGTTTTGGGTTCACATATTTGCTGTCTTCTCCATGGCAGGATGGATTGTATTGTACATTGCTATTCTGTTCTGAAGAAAGAAAAGGAATGGAACAGAGAAGTGTATTGTTAGGTAGAGGCATGGAATTCTCCACTGCTGTTTATACTTTCTTCCACGCACCAATATGTACAGATCCTAGTTAGCAGACAGAAAACCAACAAGAGACTCTTCCTGCTGGCTTGTTACGTGTAACAATGTCTTGTTGGAAAAAAAGAAGAGTGGCTTCCATCAACCACATGACTCCATTACAGGTTGTGTGGTTTCTCTGTGGAGTGATTGAGGGAAGTTTGCTGCTATTTTATTTTTTACAAAAGAGAAGAAGTTATGTCACAGAAGTTGCCATGCATTGATTTGCTTTTCTGCATTGTGGTTACTTTTAGTATATTTACAGCAGTCAAGATTTAAGAACAAAATATGTGGGATTGAGTGGTCAAAAATAATATCTCCCACTACTCATTGATCACTTACATTTCCACACATCTAGTCCTTTAAACTAAAAAATATTATCTTCCCTGCATACGTGTTATGGCTCACTTTATTCTACTTGAATTTAAATATTTACAAAAACACTTATAAAAAGCAACTTGGTATATACAAAAACTATTAGCAAAAAGCCATGTGGTATACAAGAATATGAACCTTGATCAGTGAAAATGCAATAAGCTCAAAAATGAAAGAAAATAGGATACAAGTAAAAGGAATCTTCTCTTTTACATCTAAACCTGACTTAATTTCGTTTACCCGAGGTCGTGAGTCATAGATTCTTCCATAATCACTCTTATAAATTCATAAGCCCTTGTATTAAAAAGCTAAACTACTTTATATATGTCACTTTAATTTAGATTTTTTTATTGTGTTATTAAAACTTTTCGCCATTAACGATACAAGAATTCATTCAAAGGTTAAAGGAAAAAAGTAATTTTTAAACTATAATTTTTTAAGAGAAAAACCATAATTTTATCTTAAAAATAATCTTTAAGAAAAAATACCCATATATATATTTTTATTTTTTGTGAATTTAAATATTTATAAAAAAAAAAGAAAAAAAAAGAAAAGGGATCTCAAATAATAACCGAACCCGATAAAATAGCAAAATCTAACCTGACCCGATTTAAAAAATAAATCTAAACCCAGCCCACTGGTCCTTCTTCTTCCCTGCGTAGCTCCTCGCCCAGTGTTAGAGCTCCCATGGAAGCTTCAATCTTGGCCTCCGATTGCTCCATTCGTCGTTGAATGACCTGTTCCATTCACAGTGTCCCTGCATGTACGCTGCCTCGACCTGCTTCCGGAACCTCCTCTTGGTCCGGGGGCGACTGGGTCGGGTCTGCGAGGGCCCATGGGGGCTGCGCCGCCGCTGGAGTCCGGCGGCCGGAGGTGGAAGTTCCGGCAGCCTGGAGTGTGACGGCGTGCGCCGCTGGGCCTGCCGTGTTTGGAAAGGTGGAGTCTTTGGGCACCTGGGCGGGTCCGTTTCTGTAAGTTGTGCTTGATTGTGGAATTTTTCATTTTCTTTTGTTCTCATGGATTGTTTGATTGTTAGTTGTTGCAATTGGCCTTTCTACCATTCGGATATTCGATGTTGATGTGTAAATGGTGGATTTTGTTGCTCTTGACTACTCCATGTATTTGCATTATACAAAGTACAGATAGTGGGAATCCATATTAAAGTAGTTGAAGATTTTCTGCAAATGGAAGAAAAATTATGTGTCTTGTGTGATTTGGGAGTAATTTGATTTTCCTGGTGGATGAACTGGGAATTATATTATGTTACACTTTGGTAAGCATCTTCCTCTATCATTTGTTTGATTGTTGGTTGCTGCGATTGGTCTTTCTACCAATTGGATTTTGATATGTAATATTCTGGATTTTCATGTGCTTAATTGCTCCATTTATGTGGATTATACCAAAAAAAGTCAGTGGAAATCCATATTTCAGTGGTTGAAGGTTTGCTGCAATACAAGCAAAATTATGTATCTGAGAGACTTCAGAGTAATTTGATTTGTCTGGTAGATGAATTGAGAATTATATTGTTGTGAACTTTAGTAAGTATCTTCCTTTTTGGACATGGGTGTTGTTGTGAATTCATCCATTTAGTCCTGTGGGTATTATTGTCTGTTATTTGTCAAGAAATTTGTTTTTAGGTTATTTGATTTTATTGTGCTTTTTTTTGATGGGGGAGGGGGGGGGTGAGAATGTTTTGATTGCATACATGCAGCTGAATATCACTATCAGATATGCTTAATGGAGTTTTAGAAGGTTGAATCATATGGGACAAGTGATAAAAAGATACATTTTGCAGTCAGGAGTTCGGAATTATGTACTCAATGTGTTTTAGGTATAAGTCATAAGTTGATAAGATGTGTGCATTAGAGAACTGTGCTTCTTCTTACTTTATGTTTTGTTATTTAATGATCATTGCCATTATAATGAGTTTTTATCAGAATGATTTTATTTGCCATGAAAAAACCACCTGGTTGTTGATCTCATTTGTACATCACAGGGTTCCACATGTTTCACAGTATCAAGATTCAAGAAATTTGTGTCGCTGACCTTCATCCAATTCCAACCGCTAACAAGCCAGGCATCTGTGGCTGATCAGGAAGTAACAAATGAGGCTTTGAAGCAAGTTCTTTTGGCGATTGAAGAAGATCCATTTTCCAGCAAGCAAATTTGTAGCACATACATTAAAACTGTTTGCCACTCAGGAAATCTTTCTGATGTCCTTCAGCTACTGCGGGTACTTAAGTCAAAGAATATGTCTCTGGATTTAGATGCATATAATGATCTTCTTACATCTGCAGCTTTGACCAAAAATTTTCAGCTGTCATCTTGGATCTTCAAGGATTTACTGCTGACAGAAAAGTATCTCAGTTTTGGTTTTTATATGAATGTTGCCAAGGCATTTGAAAAATCTGATTGTAGTATACTACTCAACTTTATTAGAGAGGTTTCAGAATTAACATTTTCCCAATGCACAACACCAGTAAACAGATTGCTTCTCGCCTTTGCAGAAACTGGGAAGATTGAAAAGGTCCTGTTCATTTTTGAGAATATGAAGGATCCACTCTGCAAGAGAGACTTAATTACATATAATACAGTTCTAGCAATCTTGGGCCGGGCAGGTCAAGTGGAGCAGATGCTTCATGATTTTATTGTCATGAAGGAATCTGGTTGTGTTCCTGATCTAGTAACCTACAATACTCTAATCAACAGTTTCCAGAAAATGGGGAGAATGGACTTGTGCCTTAATATCACCAAGGAAATGTGTGAGAAAGGTATTAAGGCAGATCTGAGGACTTACACAGCTTTGATTGATGGGTTTGGCCGATTGGGTAATATGGAGGAGGCACTGAGGCTGTTCAATGAGATGAAGAGACAAAAAGTTCGTCCATCAATATATGTCTATAGAAGTATAATTAGCAATTTGAAGAAGATAGATAAGTTGGATCTTGCAAATATGTTTATGGAAGAATTAAAGTCTGATGAGAATAAACTCATTGGTCCTAAAGATTTTAAAAGGAAGAATAGGTAAACATTTCATTCTGCAGTTGACCTAATTGGTTGGAACTTTGACGCTACCTTTGTTGGAGTTGTTCTTTGGCTCCAAGTCAACTTCAAAGTCTTTGTGACATATCTTTATAGGTCACTGGGCAGTTGGTATTATTCTTTGGCATACATACATCAAAATGACAAATTTGCACCAGCAGTGTCTGAGGTTCTGGGTTCAGATAATGTTAGTATTCTTGTACTTGGTGTATTATGATGCAAAAAGCTGATGAAAAATTTGTATAGAGAAGAATCGTAATGCTTTGTGGCGAGTTCAACTTTCAGTGATAGTAGATTCTTGGTGTTGTTTTTGATGCAGCAGACCAAGCAGCATCGTTCTTACACCCTCATGTTCTCAGTTTTATCAGTGCTTGTTGTTTCTGGAATCATACTTGACCTTTTCTGATTCATGTGATACTTTGAAGAACCTAGGAAATATGAAGGATGTCATCAGACATTTCATGCTTGATTTAATTGTTCAAAGGTATGAAACTGGTGTTCAGCCAATGTGTTTGGAAGATGAAGGCCCGCTGGAATCCGGCTTCAAGATGGTACATTGGCCTCGTTCGGCATTTTGGACCTTGGTCTTGATGGTCATTCATCAAAAGGTGCTACTGCCTAGTAAGTCCCCCACTAGCCCCAGTGAGCGTTCAAACATCTATCTCACATTCATTCGTGAAGGTACTTCGAGTGGGTTGAAGACTATATCAACCAGTGTTCCATCTTATAAATAACACAATTTGCCCGGGCAAAATTTTGGAAATGATCCCCTGTGTCTTCCAGCTACTTTTTCACCTGCTTTCTTTTACATTTCTGTGAAATATATACAAGAATTATTTCTGGATTATAACTCATGTTCAACTCTATCCTTAAGCCTTCATTTTCCACTATCACACCGCATGATTAAACAGTTTATCTTCTTTAAGATTGTAATCTCAGTTATTTGATTTAATGTCAAAGTGTATGGTTTGAGTGAACAGGAGCTGCTTTTGTAGTCCTCCGGAACCAGAAAGATTTGTTTGGAAGCTGGTTTCCAGGCTGCTATTGTCCTAAGACAGCTCGATTCGGCCATGGCTGGATGTTTGAACCAGCTTCAGATATAACACAATGTGGAAGAGGAAAGAGAAGGAGCATAGACAAAATGGGAATTTTGTTTCATTCATATCTTCCATTACAATTAGTGCTACTCTTCTTCCTTCCAATTAGGGCCAACGTTGAGATTCTTCCCCTTTTGTCCTTTTTTGTGCCAAATAAAACCCAACTGATTTCCGACTTGTCTATTGATAGTAATAACATCATTAATCGCAGATATTAGGCACCTAATTGTTAGGCAAATGTTGCAATGCACCATATGCTAATCGACCCAAAAAGAAAGCTAATTGATTGTAATCAAGAACGGCATCTAACCAGCTTATTAATTATCATTAAACATATTCGACGGATGGACGATAGATCTTAAATTTGAATCCATGTCTCTAATTACTCTTTCTTTTTTCTGTTAAAATGAAACAGGAGATGAAATAGACGTGTAAAACAAGAATGGGCTTGATAGGATCACAACACATACAAACTCACTAAAGAGCCGCCAGCCCACCACCATGTGAATACGCATGCAAATGGAACGGGTTTGATATATAAATTTTAGTATAAATGATGGGTTAATTACGGATGAAAGTATTCAAATGAATTTAAGATGAACTAAATTAAGTAAATAATATTTTATAAAATTATATTTTAATATATTTTAAATAATAATTTTCATTATTTTCCATTTTTCTATTAAATTATATATTATTTATATTACTTTAATTAACTCGGATTCAGATACTAATCATGGTATCTGAACATCCCCAAGTTTAAGTTCGGTTTAAACAATATTCTGCTACAGTACACATGCAAGGAAAGGTTATAAACCCTAACATGCCAAAATATATTAGCAGGACACTTATTTTAATGGAATATACATATACAATATACAAAATAAAATACCATGCAGTTAGCAGATAATAAAATGCTTGCAAATGGATACTAAATAATTTGTATGAAGCTACATAAAAGGAGGAATTTAATTAAAAATTTTGAGCAAGTCTACGAGTTTTGAGGGAAGACATCCAAAAAGGGTCCATTCTTACACAATGCAGTATAGAGTGTAGTTGCTAATCGTAATAAATTATTAATGCAAATCACTAAGAAATAATAAACATCAGACATACATGCAATGGGCTCTTTTAATATACCATTAAAGGGTACAGCAAAATTAAAAAATAACAAATATACATGTTAAATACATTTTACAGCAAACTATGAGATCTCACTGTATATAAATATTCATTGATATCAGAAGCTGTTGTACTTTGAGCTTCACTCCCAACAGGGAGAAACCCTTTCTTTAATTGAGCAAACACAAGAAGCCACGCCCAGCCAGCTACTTGCTGTTCAGATTGCCAATAGAATTAGATTGGCCTTGCGGAAGTGGTGGTTGGCAAGATAGAATACTATTCTTCTCATTCTCACATACCAATGCTTTTCTGACAAAATCTATTTGAAAATAGTTGAGGTCTTCCCAGAAATACCTCCCCAGTGAGGTCACATCAAAAGAACACAAGTTCCAACAATGCCAGTTAACAAGAAATTTGTCTACTCTTTCCTAGGCCAAGATTGGAGAGCTATATTACCGTCTTTGTTTACAAGCTACACGGGGTGTATGTGATTAAAGAGAAATCTAAGACTTGCCCTTTCAAGAAAATTGGCCATGTTTAGATGAACCAATGCATGTCTGTCTTGTAGCCCTTTGTATGAAGCAAATGGTTATGCCAGATGAAACAAACCATGCCCCTGACAAGATCAACAGTAACTTCCTTTTGAAATCTTAGCATTTTTTTACTCAAAAAGAGGGTACAATTAGAGTAAATTTCAGAAATGTTATGTCTAGATTATTATCAATCAGTACAGCTAGTAGTAGGCTGGGGAAGATCACCCACATCGAAGAGGTTTAACAGTAGCAAGTGATTTGCTCTTCTTGATGGGTATTTTATGGGCATCATGCTAGGGAAGAAGCTCACCACTTGAGTGGGAAATTCATGGGAAAAGTCTTTCCTTGAATGGGTACTTCCCAGGTACCTAGATTGGTCAGGGCTGGAAACGAAAATCTCTGTGAAGATGAGCAGCTAAAGTGAAATACTGGGTCGAAGGAATGAGCTTATTATTTTCTCAAAATTCATACACAATGCCAAATGAATGCTATGAATATTACACATATTACTCAAATAGGTATTATCATTTACACCAAACACTAAACCTTAATTAGATAAGCACACTAACTAAAAAACTGATAGATTTGTAGTTTTTCCCCCAAACTTTCATTCCAAGCCGTTCCTTATTATATGTTCATGATTACTAAAAACCCATACAAATAGATGCTATGCAAGGATTTAAATTACGCCAAGGAAAAAAATTTTTTGTTAACATGTAGTTTACAAGGTAAAGAAGTGATTTCATGGGAAATTTGCCTATAAACACCGATAAATTGATCACAATTATCATTTTCCGACAATCTGGGTAAACATGAAACAAATATCTTTCAACTACATTTAGAATATCTAGAAAAAAAGGGGAAGGCAAGTGAAGGAAATACATATTACCAAACCTAGCATACAATATTGGTTGCACTAGTTGAAGTACCGATGAATATGAAAAGCAATTGATACACAAATATGTAGTAATTTTCCTAAAATAAGTGTACATATATAAACATAACACACACATAATAACCAATTGATGCAACAATTATACAGTCACCAAGTCGGTAAGGTTTAGTAAAGAAATTGGAAGCCAATTCTCACTCCAAAAAGAACACTTCTTCCCACCCATTGGTTCAGTAGCACTACACTTCTACACTTCCTTGGAGAAACTATCTAATGTTATCACTAATTTTTTTGTAAACGAGCATGTATTAATTTTCTTACTTCTCTCCGCACCCAAAACGAGGGAGAAGCTTTTTAACTTTAGGTACCCTACTTTTCTGCCACTCTAATTTTTGTCACCCCAATTTTCTCTAGGGTTTTATAGCATAGTATACACTTATTGAAGTGTGAAAAAAACTTAAAATTTTTTGTAGTGTCTTAATGAAGTTCTGGCAAGAACAATAAGTACAAGTGATGTACAAGTATTACAATCTTGAAAGAAGGTTGATAAATCAATTTATCATTAAAACAAGAAAGATCATGTTGAGAAAAAGAGGAGGGAGCTCCCTTCAGTCCAAGCATGGAGGAAAAGGGTTAGGTTTATCTCCCGAATCATTCACGCAATCACAAAGCGGCTAAAACTTGAAAGTCTTGTAATTTTTCCGCTAAGCATTTGAATGAATGAATCGGCAGATAATTCCACCCCAAGCAAAACCCCCAAAAGTGAACTGAACGAAGCTCCCTCAAGTCATTCCTCACTTTTCCATCTCACTACTTCCCATTGTTGTATGCTAGTCACAAACAGCTGCTTGAGGCACAAATTATCAGAAAATACTGTGCAACTCATTCATTAGACATAAATAAAAGATTATTTTTCTGTTAGCAGGGTTTGAGTGAGACACTGTGAAGTAACATGAACCGGTATTTGGAAGAATTGCATGCAGAAAAACCAACAAGTAAAGATCTGGGGAATGAAAATAGATAAAGGGAAGCCAAGTAAATAGTAAGGAATGAGAAGAATATCAAAGCAAATGAAATGTGTTTACATTCGATTTTTTTACCCAAAACAAAAAGTTTTCGCTGCCTATGTAAAAAAATATATGAATTGGGAAGAAAAAGAGATCGAGCAACACAAACTTTGAAATAATAAAATCAACCTAATATTTATTCTCTACAAAATATATATGGAGCCAAGGTATGTATAGTTGCTAAGATCTACGCTCAAAAGAGTTCAGAAAGGGGAAACCAAGTGCAACACGGTAATGATTAGCATAAACAGTTGATAAAGAGAAACAGAAACAAGAAAGAAAATATGATGCTAGAATAAATCATCAAAACATAACAAAATAACATGCTTTCCACCATGAAGAACAAATACACATCCAGATCAGTAGAAACATGACACCCTAATATGTCAACCCAGAAACATTTTATCCCCACACAATCATCAAAAGAAGATTCACAATCTGATACTACCTCGAATACTCAAAAGAGTTGCATGCTCTAAGGAAGCAGGATTCCACGAGAAGAGGAGATGAAGAAATTAATGACCGAGGAAAGAGTTATGTCAAGAGAGGGAAGAGGGAGTTAAAAAACTGAGATCACTGAAGATAGAAGGAGCGGGCGGGAAGAGGGGTGATGGGTCGCTGTCTTCATGAGAGTTTGAGATAGGAAAGCGATCCCTTTCCCCTTCCAAGCCAATACAAACCAATCTGGTAGCACTCCGTCTTTGGAAAGGGAAGCAAGGAGGTGCGTACCACATAAAATATGGAGATCGGGGAGATGGGTATCCAGCTTTCCATCTCAAGATCATATATGGATCTGTGGAGGAGAAGGAGAGTAAAAACTATTTGCCCGAATGGTGTTTAAAAGCAAAGAAAGGATATGAGTCTTGGACTCTTGGTCAATAGATTGAGCTGGGGGAGCTGTACAGCAAACCTGCCGTTCTGACCCTCATTTATAGAGTGTAGATTGGCAGAGGTCTTTTGAAGCCTGAACACTTCTTGCTGCTCAGAACACAAGGAGAGAGAGATTGTGGGAGAAGTTTGGTGAAAGGAGATTGGTGGTCATTGGTCTAAGCTCGCAGTGGGAATGACTGTGGAGACAGGGCGTTGTGGTGACGAGGACTGTGGGCGAGCAGTGACCCACCAAGGAGTAAGGATGGAGACAAGTCTCGATCGAACTGTGAAGTGCACTGGAGACGACAGCTCTCTGGACCTGCTCAGGGGCTAAGCCATTACTAAGTCTGGTCATGAGACAGGACCCCGAACTGGAACATGGTCATCTCCCTCTTTTCGGTTTCAACTTTTGAAGTTTTGAAGGACCTTTCGATCAGGCATTGCCAATTTGCTACTCGGGGATGATTACCGATGTGAATTGGACGAGAGCATCGTAAGCCTAGACTGGGTCTTGCATCCGCCAAATGTCACATCTGTGGACTGGACGCAAGTTATGCTCATAAGCCTCTGCTCAATGTGATACATGCGTTTGCGATAATTCTGGCCTTACACCCCCACGTTGAAACTGAAGTTTAGTGGCGAGTATCTGTATCAGTTGGGATAATTCTGGTCTTACCTCCATCTGCGATTCTTTTCTCCGGAATGATTATATTACTCTTACAACTTAAGCTGCATGTTTAGGCTTCATGAATCAAAATTCAAATGCTCACTCGATCATGATTTAACACGGCTGGTCCATTTCTGTTTCTGTCTCTTGCAAACGAGATACAGTGTGCTTATAGTGTCGACTCGAATTGAGGATATGCATTATTTGTTGCGGACTTGTTTCGAATGATTATAGTATTCTGTGAGAGTTGTATTAGCATGCTATTCTTTTCATCAATGGTAAGATCGTTATTAATTATATTTTATGGCCAATTATTTTTCGTGCACTTAATGACATGGTGTAATTGGCATGAAAAAATTCATTATTTAGTGAATTTGATCCTAATTGAATAAATTCTTAATTACCATATTAAATAAAATCGATATTATATATGAGGGTGGGGTATATAAACTGCAGCACAATGGTCTAGTGTTTCAGCCGTTGGATAAAATCCAACGGCTGAAACAATCCCCCCACTTCCCCCTTCTCCAGTAATAAAAAAAAAAAGTTTCGGGCGGCGCCGCCGACCGCCACGTCACCACTACCCCAGCCGACGCAACGCCACCCCGGCCGACGTAACCACGGGGGACGGGGCGGCGGATCTAGCCGCCCCGCCTCTTCCCATGCCGGCCTGCCGCCCCGCCGCAGGGCAACACCACCGCGTCCCCTGACTGCCACCCCGTCCCCCGCCCGCCACCCCGCCGCGCGAAGCCCCCCCCCCTCCCCCGCCACCCCGACGCACAACACCCCCCGTCCCCCGCCCGCCACCCCGCCGCGCCACCCCTCGGCCCCCTCCGCCACCCAGCCGCGCCCCCTCGGCCCCGCCGCCACCCCACCGTGCCCCCCTCGGCCCCCGCCCGCCACCCCACGGAAGTGCTGAGAGTAGCACAGTACCAGCAGCAGCAGTAAGTTCGGGATGCTACCGGGTCTGCAGCCCAGTGGCTCCTCAGTAGTGCCCTTCAGAGTGTTCTTGAGGAAGTATATGGTTTTCTTTCAGATGAGAGTTTGCTCTCATAGCCAGCTTGTTATAGTTATTTTATTTTCCGGACCAGTAACACTTGTTACTGACGTGTTTCTTATACTATATGTAGGTGATAAGCACGAGATGGATGAGCCAGCTTGGACGGAGGAGCAATGAGGTCTTGTACACACACATGTTAGATTTCTGAATGTTTAATTTTGTGTTATTATGTTATTATATTGTGAATGACATGAGTAAATGTTTGAGCATGATGATATGATGTGAATGAAATGCTAAGACAAGATAATAGAATGCAAAATATGATCAGAGTTGAGCAGCAGAAGCGTAGTGGGTTGAGACCCGAGCTTCAGAATGAATATGTTATAAATGAGATTTTGTGTGATTGTTAATGCATGCCGACATATTTGTATATATATTATTTTGACAGGGTGGGCCCATAATTGCACTTTTAGGGGAGACCCTGTTAGTTTTACTTCAGAATTTTCATCGATTTTGCTCGTAATTGTGATGGTGTGAAATTTAATTTGCATGTCATTCATGTAGTGCCATGTTAGGATTTTGTGCATGCATTCATTCATGACAGATCGTATCTTCATCTTAAGACGCCGAGATTGGATCCGCACGAGTTAGGTTCGCGTTAGCCGACCTAACCGGGGCCTGTAACATGCCGGTTCGGTTCACGAGTGTGGACCGGATTTGGGGTGTTACAATGCTGGAGTACATGAACCTTTTTTCCTATATATATATATCGGGTAAAGTTTATCTCAACCTGGGCCTAAAAGATTTTCCGGTCCCAAACTTTAATCTAATGTAGGATAGTGGTTGTTCGTAAAGTGATTGAGAACCCAAGGCAGACAAAATTTTTTACCCCGAGCTTAATTTGAATGGTCTAATTACAAGGACAACCCAGATTCATTTTTATTATTAAAAAAAATAGAAAAAAAACCTTCTTCTCTCATGCCCTGCCACCATCGCTCTTCTCCCTTTCGGCTTACTCTGCCTCTGCCCCATACCAACAGCCAGTTGCCCTCCCCCATCCACGCCGACACCGGCGACCCACTCCCCATGCCATGTCATCCTCTCTCACATCCCCCCGTCACCGCGGACAACTCTACAATCGAGCTCGGCCGGCTCCACCACCTCCCTCCCCCTCCTCAACTCCGCAGTGGAATTGGGCCATGTGGCCATAGATGTGATCGTGCGGCCTTATCTGGCAGGGAGGCCAGAACTGGCCGCCGCCAGCCAGGATCGTTTGCCGCAGGTGAGACCTGGCCAGCGGCGACTAGATTTGGCCACACCGCCCATAAGGGTGTACGGCCACAGATGTGGCCGCGCAGTCTGATTCAACTGTAGTTGACCATGTTCGGGCACCTTGCGGCTGAGTTTGGCCAGGGGCGGCCAGACATGGCCGCCCTTGGCCTTAGGCGGTGCCACCTTTGAGAAAAAAAATTATTTTTTTGAAAACAATGGATTAGCTTAGGGGCGACTACAGGAAATATTTCCTACAGTTGCCCCAATCTAGACCGTTGGATATAATCTGACAACCCAGATCTATTTTTTAAAAACCCTAACCTTACCTCCTCCCTTCCACTGTCGGCCATGCCACCGTGACCATTGCCCTCGTCGTCCGCCACCGTCGTGCTCCCCTGTTGGCACTCGTGCCCACCACTGAGCCCCAGTCCACACCCTCCGCAGCGCCCATGCCCTTAGCCACGCTCACTCCCTTGCACCCCCGTCCGCGTTGCCGAGGACCTTTACCGCACCCACACTCAATGTGTCAAGCAAGGGCGGTGGCACCAAGGGCGTGGGCGAGGCGGAGGGCGGCAATGTGGGTACGGGCATGGGTGTGGTAGATGAGCAAGGGGGCAAGGACACGACAATGAGCAAGGGGGCGGGGGCACGGAGTAGGAGGGGTCACGAGGGGTGGAGAGCCAGGTGGGGGCACGGCCCGGGGGAGCACGACGGCGCGGGTAGGGGTCGAAGGGGGGCGGAGACCCAGGCAGGGTCACGAGGGGGCGTGGCGGCCAGGCATGGTGGCTAGGGGTGCAGCAGCGCGGACGAGGGGACGCGGGCATGGCGACGCGGGAGGGGGTCACGAGGGGCGTGGAGGCTCGGGCAAGGTCGCAGGGGGTGAGACCTAGGCAGGGGCATGGTGACAAGGGCGAGGGTGTAGGCGCGGCTGATGGTTGCGCCACCCTGGCCAAGGGCGGCGGCGGAGGGGAGGAGGGTAAGATGAGGGATTTTTTAAGAAAACATATTTGGGCCGTTAGATTATATCTGACGGCCTAGATCCGGGCAACTGCAGGAAATTTCCGCAGTCACCCCTAGGATATCCAATCCTTATATGTGTGTGTGTGTGTATATATATATATATATATATATATATATATATATATATTGGATAAATATTTACAACGCCTAAGGCAGGAAATTTTTACTGCGCCAAACTCTAATCTAGGTCGTCCTTATGATCGGACGGCCTAGATTTAATGAAAAAAATCCTCCTCCCCACCCCCTCTTTTGTCGGCAGCTGGGTTTCAGCTATAGACAGGCGGGAGGGGGTGGGGCAAGGTGGGGTGAGGGGGGTGATGGGAGGAGGAGGAGGGCGAAAGGGGGGGTGGGGCACGGATGACGTCGGCGAGGGGTGGAGTGAGGTAGAGGGTGGGCGGGTGGGGGGAGGGGATGATTAGATGGGGGCGCCAGACGGGGGACCAAATGGAGGGGGTGGGAGGCGACGGACGGGGAAATGACAAGGGACCAGCAAAGGGGGGGCAAGGAGGGTGGCGGTGGAAGGAGATGATGGGGGGGGGGGCATGAATAGCGTTGGTTGCAGCGGCCAAGGAGGCGACAGGCAATGTGGAGGGCGGAGAGGGTGACGGACGGCATTGGCGAGGGGTGGATCGGGGCGGAGGGAGGGGGACCAGGCAAAGGGGGAGGGGGTGAGGGGGGTGTTAGCGGAGGGCATGGGCGGAGGGGGAGGGAGAGGGGACGATGGACAAGGGGAAGTGGGAAGGGGGCAACAGAAGGAGGGGGTTGGGTGGAAGAATTTTTTTTTTTATTATTAAATCTGGGCCGTCTAATCACAAGGACAACCCGTGTTAAAATTTGGGGCAAGAAACTTTTCCTTACCCTAGCGCAAGATAACACATCTCATGTGTGTGTGTATATATGTATATATATACTATTCTAACAATTCTAGTCATGAAATCATCATTTCTCACTATTGTTTCCCCGGTTTCCATGTAGTTAAAACACCAAAGCTCCGCGGCTGCCACATTGCTCAATCTTCCAAGGATGCTCCGGCGACTGCTTGGCTCACCCGTCACTCTTATTGTGTTAAAACCCCAGTTCATGCTGCTGGACATAGAAGACATTTTTTTACCAAAACATATTTTTCACAATACTACACGGTGCTGATATTGTTTTAGCTTCTACTTGGCTTTCAAGCTCTGATCTTCAGCAAGTCTTATTTTTCACGTAAATAACAACCTTCCGAACCAATCTCCAAATTTACGCTAGAGATCCTAAACACGTTACCATTTTGTTAAGGTAAGAAATAAGCATATAGAGTTTTTTTTCCCTTGCCAATGCAGCATTCATAGGAGGCATTCACGGGGGTTCTGATCAATAGAGATACAAATTGAATCCAGCAAAATGAACTAAGTTCGACATCATGACGCAACCAGAACTGGCAAATTGAACGCCCAGAATCTGTTTACACTATTTTACAAGTGTTCTTCCACCATACAGTAAAAATCCATATGTTCCAAAATGCCAAGCAGAGAGAACTTTATTCAACCAAGAAGGTCCGGATGGTAGCATCATTCTCTGCACCAAGAAAGCAATTGGTCAAGATCTAATAACAGTCAAGAATGCCAATAAAGTGTTAATAGATGAGCCGGTGGCAAAGCCATATATGCAGAAATACAGAGGGATGATGCAAGCATGAACAATGTAATAGAGAGAGAGAAACACACACAATGTGAAACACTGTAGAATGAGCTCATCTAACTTCACATACACAAAACTGTCACAGACATAAATTATCTAACTACGTGACCGAAAAAGGTCAGATGTGAACTATGACAAAGAATCCAGATACATCTGGCTTTACAGAGTATGTCCACTCAGATGGCTGTACCAGTGGAACAACATCCCAACATGAAGCTCACTAGAAACTTGGATCAAATGTTTGAAAGCCGCACAAGTCAATATAAGTCCTCACTGACTATCAAATAAAACAACAACAACAACAACAACAAAAGCATGAAATTACAAGAATATAGGATTATAAGAGGTTTGTCTTTAGGCAGGATAAAGGAGATAAAAATCATAAAAAATTATTGATAACAAAATTAAAGAATTGGGATGTTAAAATGGGCTATAGCAGGAATCAAGTTTGCCAAATTTAATTTAGGGATATCGGTAATGGTAATAAGATAGAATTGATAGTTGTAGAATGTTTAGTTAAACGTCCGCTAAAATAACTAGAGAGAGTGTCCTCAACTGTACTATAAAGAATACAGTAGGGCAGTACATCTACAGAAGACAAGATTCACGAATACAGATTACATTTCTTTCAGCATCAGAAAGGACACCAGTTGTGGCAATGTAACGAGATATCATGTGCAGTTTAGGGAAATAAACAGGGTCCAGTGAATAGGGACAGGATAGGATGTAATGGAAGATGAGGACATATGGTCTAATATTGGATGGAATGGAGGGTAGGAAAACACTAACCCCAATTATTCGGGATAAGGTGGCTGATGATAATGTTCATGACCAGCAATCTTGTCAATATCATCAAAAGTTACTTTTCCTTCAGGATACTTCTATCTCTCAAGCCTTAATCAGAAAACAAACATCCAACATAAGCCCTTAACTTAGAATCTTAGGGGAAGTGCCACAAAACAATTAGGAATTATTCAGCATGTGCCCACAAAGTTTTGTGGCCCTTCAATCAATGTGTCAACAAAATCAAGAAATGCCCATTATTTCTGCTATCTTTATGAATTAACATTGAGAACCACTCAATGTTCAGATTATACTCCTTCATGGATCCCAAAAAGATTTAATCACCGAGTAGCTTCAACGAACAATGCATAGCACTACAATCACTGAAAATACAAAAAAGAAAAAAGAAAAAAAAGAACTCCCACTATTAAATTCAAACTGAACCCCTATAATGGAGATGAATGATGATCACATTAAAACCATAGTGGTGCTAATTGAAATTCAGATATAACGCCTTCAAACCCCTAACTAGATAGCAACCACTTGAACCATTTCCCTTGGTAGCCTTCAGCCATCTCTATGTCATTTTCCTGATACTTCCAAACAACTAAACTCCTCTCGACCTGGCAAATACATTTCTTACTTCATATTGGTTGTTTTCGCTGATGCAACACCTTGTCCATAATTTAAACCTCCAACAAAGATTCGCTCCCATCATATCCGCTTCACCAACAATCTCAACCTCTCCGCAAAAAGAAAAAAAACACACCAAACTACTCAGACTCTAATCACCCCACAACCGAATGAAACGTCTCCGCTAGCTCCAATCAATAACTCATGAATTCTAACGCACAATCAACAATACCTAGCCCCAATCCAAACCCTAGCTAGCTCCCCCAATCGTCCAAATAAAAACCATAGAAAAACAAACAGAAAGCACCAAGGGGAGCAAAAATTGCACCACCTAATTTTGGCTCACAGAGGCATGAATCTCCATAAGCTTCTTGTCCCTCCTCTCCATGGCCACATCCCACATATCATTCCCAACATGCTTCGGCTGCCACACATAAAAAAAAACAGAAGTCCAACAACCATCAACAAACACCAAAATCAACCAACCCAAGAAGAAGAAGAAGAGAGAAAATTGAGGGAAGAAGAAGAAGAAGAAGATGATGACTACCGACCCTGCCATGAACGGACTTGTGGATGTAGTACTGGGCATTGCCCATCACCAGAGCATGCCGGCGATGATACCCAGCGGCAGCGCTGCTTGTAACCAAAGCATCTCTCTTCGCCGGAAATCGGGTCCCGACCGATCGACCAAGGCTTTGAGAGGACAGCGGTATGAGAAGGCGAGAGTCGGGTTGAGGACGACGACGACGACGAGCCTCACTAAAGCCCATCTCGCATGATGCACATCAGGCCCAGCTATTCAAGCCCATTATGATTTTCGGTTTTCTCCAATGTTCCCCTTTATTTTCGGTCTTGAATTCCATTCGGTTATAATTAGAACTACAATTTAAATATATATATATATATATATATATATATATATATATATATGAGCTATACATTTTATTTAGTGTAATTTAGTGAGTCTCACTGCTCAAAATCTACATAGATAAATAAAAATATAATTGGTAATGACAATTATAAGTTTTCAACTCTATCTAATACTTCTAAATTTTTTATCTTTATTATTAAAATAACTAGAATAAAAATTAGTTTTAAAATACCTACTAAATAATGCTTTTTTGAAAATCTGTAAGTGGGGGTCATGGTGATGTCGAAAAAAGATGAAATTTTATCCATAGCCGACTTATGCACTCTATTATTAATATATATATATATATATATATATATATATATATATCATTTTGTGTGACATACAAAAAATATTTAAATTAAACATGTATAGTTTAAATATATATATATATAACTCATTTAAATTAAGTATCATTTTGTAGTATTTTCCCTTTTACTTTAATATAACTTTACTCTCAATATTTTTTTATGAAATAAATTACTTGATGGCTAGATATGATTACGCGGCTCTATCGCCCCAAGTACGGGTGCTTATTTGTCAAGTTTGGTCAGGTATTGATTAAACCAAACCCACCTTTTAAAATAAACCTATACACCAAATCCAACCATTTACCACTGTCTACTTCCAATGCGACCATTTACCATTAAGGGAAAACCAAACTTGACCAATTATTAATTGGGTACCCATTTAAGTATTAAGTTATATATTTGATACAAATAAAATTCAAATGATATAATAATAATATACATTCTAAAAGTGAAACCTAATAAAAAATTATAAAAAATATAAATAAAATATTTAATAAGTTTATTAATAAATATTAATTTTAAAGTTAATGAGGTATTAATATTTATAAATAAAATTATAATTTAAGTATCAATATCAGATATAGGGTACCCATCTCTCAATTACCAAACCCGGTTATTTATAATCCTATGTCTGTCTCTTCCAAACCAAACCACACTCTCTTATTAATTATTCAAAACTTTACTACGAAGATTTAGTTGGATCGGATACCCACTTTAACCATACCAATAGGCACCCTTAACCCCAACAATTTATGCATTTGAATGCATAATTTGATCAATTATATATATATATATATATATATATATATATATATATATAATTTAGAGACAAATTTAGGGTGGTCTGTAACAGAGATAAGGCATTGAATTTGACCACGATGATGCGGTACTACTCTAAAAAGAAAGTTTCGATATGTAGCAGAATATCTAAAACACTTAATCGAAGAGTTAGTACCGAAATCAAGATCTTATCTAATGGTAATAGTAAATAAATATAAGTAACTATATACAAATAATCACAACAAGTATTGATGTACGAGTTCAATCAAACAAGTTGCAATAATATGTATATGAGCCGAAATCAATTAAAGTACAAAATGAATAAAGATAAGAAAAAAATATAAAGATTTTTAAAGAGGTTCCCAACTAATACGTTTTTTCTTCTACACTACCATATTTTATGGTTGGGTAGGGTTTCTATATTTCACTATAGCAAAATCGAATGAGTATTACAACTTAAGTGTACAACCATTTATCCTTCACTAAACAAGACCCATATGATTCATAAGCGCACTTGTCCTTTACTACACTCAACCTCGAGTTAACTTTACAAGCCACATGCTTGTCCTTCACCCCTTAGCACTTAGCACAACTACACAAGTCAAATCATGACAATTACAATTACATCACTACTCAACTTCACTTTACACCTGAAATATACAACAACCCAATAGTGCAAGCATACATTGTAATATCATATTCGATCTTGTTTACAACAATTCCTCACAAGATTAACATGATTTTTTACAAAAGATATACAAAGTATTGTCTGATCTCTTGAGAAAACCATAACGTTGACAGAATAAAGCTTATCCAAAGGTTTTTCCTAAATGCAACACTTAAACCTTGTTCTGAATTAAATTTTCACTTGGAATACTTCAAACACTTGGAATACTTCAAATACTTTGAATACAAGGATATTGGACAGCTCTTCCATGTTGATTACAAGCTTCTTATATAGCTACATAAGTCTATAGCTTGTGCAATATCCAAGTACTTGAGTATTAATATGGAGAAAGCTCCTCTAAATTTTAACACTAATTTCCCTTTTGAATTTGAAATCAAATTTAAAGAAGTCTTCAAAGCTTTAGGCTCCACTTGATTATCCAATTTTCAAGAAATCTTCAACACATGTCCAAGACATTTCTACTAAGATCAACTTCATGTTCACAACATGCTCATATGTTCAAACATTAATTTCCCTCTCAAATTTGAAATCAAATTTAAATAAATCTTCAAAGTTTTAGGCTCTATTTGATTATCCAGTTTTCAAAAATCTTCAACATATGTCCATGTCCATGCCCAAGACATTTCTATCGAGATCAATTTCATGTTCACAACATGTTCATATATCCAACTATAATTTGAAATGTCACCACATTCCAAATTTAACAAATTATAATTAAACTTATGACAAAACTTATTTTAGTTCAGTCGAACCTTATCATAGTACAAATTTATCATGTGATTCACATAATTAATGATTCATCATCAAAATTCAAAACATTCGAGTCCGACACTTAACACTACCAAAAATTTCATCAGAAGGGTATTTATGGCGGATCTATGTTTATGAAAATATTGAAAAATGTTGATGTTCTATGTCAGCCAAAGGAAAGAGGAGGGGAAACAATTGTATTCTTAACTATTTTGAAAAATAACTCGTCAAACTATAGTATGTATATATATTATTTTTTCGACAACTTATCTTTTATTTCTGTATTTCTTCTTTCTCTTTGTGTGCAGTATTATGAAAATTGGGATATTTTCCCCTCAAAATAAAGTTGTAGTGCAAATCGTACCATTTAAAAATATAACTTAATAATTCAAATTACAAGCTCAAAACTCAACTTGTGGCAGATGGTTTTAACTCAATTGAAGCCAAACAACGGGAGTTGGATACTATAGCGATTATACTTGTGTTTGTTGCTTTCAATTTGAAGAAAAATCCGTCAAATTCAATCATAAATTATATTGCAGAAAATTATTAAAAAAAATTATATTACACACTCAACCTAAATTAGATAATTTTTACCCAAAAATATTTTTTAAATAACCATATAATTTTTTGTCAAAAATCACTTGTTTGGTAATGTCAACAAGGGTGGGAAAATCTCAAACAGCTAAGGACAATGAATTATATATGCAGTAGGCTGTGTATACACAACTATTTCTATGTTTTGAACCCATGCGACACTAACCATGACTGCAATAAAAAGAAACATGTGCATAAATTTTGTTCAGTCACACACCTCTGAAAGAGCTGGCAAAGATGACAAAACACTTTAAAGGTTTTTGCTTTGTGTGTTTTGGATTACATGACACAAAGGAATGAAGGGAAGGGAACTGTTTTGGCCCTTTCCTCTCCGACAAGTGCCCCAGCCCTCTTATATATAGATAGATGATGATGGTATAAAAAATCATTTATCAAACATTTGATATATCATTATTATCAAAGCCTCCATGGACTTGAGTTTTAGTGTTTTTACAACTGGTTTTGGAGTAGTAAGGTCATGTTATTATTAGAGAATTTTTTTCTTGTAGACAACATAAAAACTATTAATGTTTGAAAACTCGGGTGCATGCATCTAATAATTGAGAGTGGTCTCTTCACCGCTATATATGCTTCTGTTGCAACCTCCAGATATGTTCATGTGAGGGCCAACCTGCAACAATTTGTCATATGCCTCTCAGGCTGACCAGAAAGGGAATCCTATGCAAGCTTATTCTCTGGTGCATGGTGAAAACCAAGGCCCTTTGTTTTTGCTTTGGTCGATTACAATTTACATGTGAGCAAGCCACAAGGGATGGAGGTAGGACTTTGATGAGAGTCATATGCGAGTATATATCTATATATATGGCTCATGAAAAAAAAAATACCATTTTCACAAGATTCTTGGTTGTTAATTAATCAATCCATCAAATGGGTTTTTTTATTTTGTTGCAAGTTTTTTTTTTAAATTGTCCTAAGTGAGATGTTCATTGCTAGGCCTTTTTGAGTTGAACCGGGTTGAGTATTCCTTTCATTTACTAAATTTTTGTATTTGTATGTATTAAAAGAATTGGAAGAGTTGATAGAGTGTATGCTCGGGTAGATAAGAGTATTTCTTAAGTGAACTACTAAATGGTATTTGCCTTGTTTTATACGATGGTGAAATGTGAAGTGTATTTTTTTGTTTTTGGGCCTATATATACTATTTCAATATAAAAAATGTTAAAATTGTTATTATTAAAAAGAAAAATATTCAGTTCAAATTCATGGCCAATTTAGACTATTATGTCCTGGCAAGCCAAATTGCAAAATAGGGTCCTACTCCAATTTGATTGATCAAGTCAATTTTTCTATACTCATAAAAAATTAGATGCTTAATATTTGTAAATTTTTTTTACTGTTTGAACCTTCCAAACCAATTTTAATTTCAGAGATCCAGAACGCTCAAATTTATCAATTTTCTTTCCTAATCAGGCCCACATCAACATGACGACAAATGAATATTCAATATTTGACAAGTCCTCCAAATCAATGGAATTAGTCTCCATCATTTAAGCCAATTAATCAATCCCCAACCATCTTTTAATAATTTTTTTGCTTAATTTATTCCAATGCAACCATCCTTAAACAGTTGCTATCCAAGATAGAAATTTTACATAAACAAATATTTAATAAATAGGAGTTTATAGTTAAAAGGGTGCTATATTAGAGAATGCCACGTTTATAGAGAGAAATTATAGTTTGTAGGGAGATTTCAAGATAACTTGGTGGTAAATTTGATTGTGTGCATCAATGATAAAACTTGATAATTAGCATCTTTTTGTGATTAAGGGCACTTATTAGTAAATCAATGTAATAATATGACTATTAAACAGGTACCCATATATCAAAAATAATTCTTAAATATATATCTCTTTACATAATCAATATTTAAATATTTTAAAGAGTTCAATAAAGGGAGAAATTATTAAGTTTTACTCGTTTGTTTTTAATCTTGAATACCGATTATTACATTTGGTTCGTTTCCTGTACAAAAAAACATAAATTCAAGGTTAAAAAAAATAATAAAAAATAAAAAAATTCAAGAGACTAAACAAACCACCAATAAAAAAAAGAAGAAGAAAATCTTCGTAAGGTGGGGCCCGCACATGCAGAAAACCATCGCTGTGGGACCCCCAATTCGCTCAATCAAATCATCGGGGCCCACGGAGGGGTCTGAGGTGCGTCTCACGGGTAACCAGAGATTTTCAGCTCCTTCTTCAATCTTCCATCTTCAAACCGTAAACGTACGTAAAAACAGAGATACACACATATAATATGTGGGTGCAGTGTGTTACCAACCAACACGAGTCTGCATGCACAGTTACCATGAGCTCTCTTGCGTTATGCACATATATATATACATATATATATATATTTTTTACAGCAGTTTTCATGGCGGCACACGTCCCTCTCGCTCCCCACCCACACCCCTTACCTCCATTTACTCCACCCACCTAAGCCCCCATGGCTAATCTTCCCTTGGAAGACGTAGAACCCAAACCCCGATATTTTTTTTCTTTTTTGAGCTTGCTCGGCAGGGTACAAGTGGGAAACGCCCTCCTCCAAACCTTCTCTAGGCCATTACCTTTCCCACCTGCACCTGCACGGCGTCTACACTGATGTTCTTCATCATCCACCCTAGCTGACCCATACCCTTTTCCCTTCTTCTTATTCTTCTTCTTCTTCCTCTAGTTGTTGTAGCTAGCTAGTTGGCGGTCTTGTTTCTTTTTTAGCTTTTTTTTTGGGGGGGGGGTCTTTTTAGCTTTAATTGGGGGAGCGAGAGGGATAGCGTTACTTGGGGTCTTTTTTAGCTTTTTTGTGTTAAAGTATGTACTCACGTACTTTTTCTCCAGCCAGAACTGCCTCGCCCCAGATTAGGAGCACGCCGGATATTGATAGGTATGTCATATGTGTGTGTTGCTTTGTTGATTTGGGCTTTAATTAATTGGTGATTGGTTTCATGTTTGTTAAGTTGATTTGATTTAATTGGATGATGTTTGAGTTGGGTTTTTCTCCTTTTAGTCAGTACTTGAAGGAGTTGTTGGCAGAGCACCAGAAGCTGGGGCCGTTCGTGCAAGTCCTTCCCACATGCAGTCGTTTGTTGAATCAAGGCTTGTTTTTTTTCTTCTTAATCAAATTTATTTATGAGTTTGAAGGTGATATGTTCTTGGTTTCATCTGTCATAGGCTTGTATGCTAAATCTGTGCTTATGCTTTACACCATCACCTGCTCACTGCTTCTATATGTTCTGCCTTGGTAGTTGGTACTGTAGTGAATTCTGCTATTAGTATACCAACTAATTAATCTCAGTTTTATGCTAATTTGTATTCAAAGTGAATAAATAAATGGTCTTTCCATGTTACATTAGTATTTATTTTCAGTCTGCTTATCTGTGGACTGTGGAGAATGCATAATCTAAATCAGTATCATTTGATTTTGTGTATTATCACCAATGCAACGTGGTAAGTACTGTTGAATCCAATATGATTAGCTGGATTTACTTTGTAAAGCAATATCATGGCATCAAAATATGAATTCTTAGGACAAGAGTGGGTACCTCTCATGTCGGGGTCGTTTCATTTTAACAGAAATTTTGCGGGTGACAAGCTTGGTCTCCCCCAAGCATTTGGGGATTATGATAGAATGCATCAGGCAAGCCCCAGTCATATGGGTTCTGGAAATCTTTTGGCTGGTGTAGGAGGAATGGGTTTAAGTGGTTGGAATGGCCTCTTGCAGGAGGTAAGATTCTCTCTTTTTTGTTCTCTATGTTACTAGCTACACTGCTTTAATCCAACAAATCATAGAAACTCTCTCTGTGGAGGTGCCATTTAGTAATTCTCTATGTTACTAGTTTAGTGAGTTAAATTCTTGTTCCTACTGTGTAATCTAAACAATATGCGGTCTGTCACATTGATTTGATAACCATTTTTGACGTTTATTGTGCTAATAGGAAATTCACTGGAAGGCATGCCAACGGGGATCATATCAGCTATTTGTATATAATTAGGCCTGACTTTCTACTATGATATCTACAGAAGAATTTTGGGATATGATCCTTCTTATAGAGTTGTGACAACAAACATTTCCTTCAATTTTTTAGATAACAAAACCCTTTGCTTGTAAGACAAAGTTCAAAAGAAATTTTGTTTGATGGCATAAAGCATTTTCTATGATTAATTTTCTCTTGGTTGCCAATGTGTAACAGGTTTTAGGGGTTTTGTAATTCATAGAAAAATGCTCTATATGGTGCAAACCTTGAAGAGCAACTTCTCATGTAGTTTGAAAGTGTGTTCCCTATAATAACTCTGTTATGCCCATCTGATTAGTTTTATTGTACTAGACTTGAATTGGCTAAGGCTATTTTTATCTCCAAATTAGACGTCAGCTCTTCATAGGCAAGGATAAAATTGAAACAAGTTCTTCATACCTGTGCACTGCTAAATGCAATTTTCTAGAATTTATTTGATGATGTGTCATACAATTTCCTCACAACAGCGAATTCTTCTGCAAGCAAGAATAATGAGTGGAATGTGGTGCATAATATAAATGATTAGCATTCCGTAAACTGATGGTTTAGACTTTAGAGCTTGTTCTTTATCACTATTTTCTTGTTTAGCTCTCCAAGAAATTAGTACTTTAACATCTGTTCAATTTTTTACGTTTGAAAATGCTTATGATGGTTTTTTTGTTTGCTTTAAAGCATATCCTGCGTTTTTCCTTTTATTTCAGTATATATTAGGGATGTAGATTTGACTACATTGTCTAAAAAATTTACTTAGTTCTCAGAGAAGGAATATTCATAAGCACTTGTACATGACAAATCATCTCATAATTAAAAGAAAACCTAGCTAGTGAATGTTATTCAATCAACCACAAGACGGTTACAAACTACCAAGCAAAGGAAATTCCAGTAAATGTAAATTTGCATTTTTTTTCCAACATAAATTTGCATTTCTATATGTGGATAGGATCGCAAAGAAAAAAAAATCATAGATTGGCCATTGTTTATTTACACAAAACCCAACCTCACACTAGAAATGATAAATATGGATCAAACAATCTAGTTGCTTATTCTCCATAATAATTATAATCAAGTTTCCAGAACTTCTGCCCAAATTGTTCATTTGGCTACAAGTGCTTTTGACTATGATTTGCTAGCTTTCTATCCTTCTTTTTTCTTCAATTTATATAACAAACTGCTGTTTTTATCATTGACATTAAATGTCTACTTCATGTTCCAGCAGAGGTTAGGAGTACCTCAGGGAATGACAATGGACTGGCAAGGTGCACCTCCTAGTCCCAGCTCATTTGCTGTCAAGAAAATTCTACGGCTCGAAATTCCTGTGGATGCTTATCCTAATGTATGTATTGCAGTCATCCATTTTTTTTAAAAAGAAAAAACTCAGTTTTTTGTTGCAATCATCTCTGTGTCTATAATTAAAGTGAAGGAACATCCTTTTCTTTTCCTGAAAAAAAATGTAAGACCATAGCTCTAGCATTTGGGAGGCAAGTGCAAACTCCTCATAATAAAGGAATTGTGGTTTTATATTTTAGATTTGGCCGACACAGATAGAAATTGACAAACTTTGAAACAATCTTCTTACCTGAATTTTCCATAGAAATGATTTTAATAATTGTTGTCATGCTTTCATTTAGAAGTATTCTGGGTTTTTTATTATCAAGTTTTGCAATGGAAGTTGATTATATTAATATTTCTAAACCAACAATCATTTGCCTAATAAATAACTTCAAATGCAACATCCCTTCCACTGACCTCCACCTAACTAAAAAATGGTCTATATATGGATGTTGAAGTAAGAGTGATATTGCAGTATTTCAAGTGATTTTAGTTGGCTGAGCCTATTATTGTGCCTTCTTCTATGCGGTAAATGGTAACTGCTTCATTGCTAACTAACACTGATGTGATTGTTAGTTCAATTTTGTTGGGAGGCTTTTGGGACCAAGAGGAAACTCACTGAAACGAGTCGAAGCTTCCACAGGCTGCCGTGTGTACATCAGAGGAAAAGGTTCAATAAAGGATCCTGGAAAGGTGAGTTTTTGAATGTTTTGGTAGCTCTCAATGTAAGTGAAATTCTGGTATTTCTCTGCTGTAATGTTCTTGTGTGATTAAGTCGACTTTATTGTGATACATAATGCTTCTGTGATTATGATAATTTTGCTAGCAATATCAATAGGTCGTGGCTTAGATTGTTGCATACTTAAAACTTATTATTGGGAATTGTTTATTGGCATCGATACTGTTTCCTTTTGGTCCATGCGTAATGTGTATCTCCATGCCTTCTGTTACATTAATGCAGAAGGCATTTTTAGATTTTTTTTTGTAAAAAAAGTTTCATATTTTGTTGAACTTTTTTTAGGAGGACAAACACAGGGGAAGACCAGGCTATGAACATTTAAATGAACCTCTTCACATTCTGATTGAGGCTGAATTGCCTCCCAGTGTTATTGATGCAAGGTTAAGACATGCACAAGAAATAATTGAGGAGTTGCTCAAGCCTGTGGTATGCTTAGTCTTGTAATTGCAATTTTTTATTGTTTACAATTTTAAAGCTTACAGTTCTTATACTTCAATTGGCCTGTTTATGCCAATTGTTTAGACTCCCACAGTCCAATTAATGCACCAAGAATCACAACTAATTAGAAGGAGCATGTAGAAATATGAGGAAAAACGGAACTCAAACTTAGAAGGTGCACAATGACCATACCTTGTTTTCTATATCTTATGTATAATTGGCTTATCGAAGTAGCCTCTAAGGATAATGGAAATGTGAATTTAGTAGATAGAACGGGTTTGAGTACTGTGTATGACTTCAAAATAAGAGAAATGTGAAGAGCATATACTGGAGACAAAATTCTGTTGATTTCTCACAAATCACAACTTTTGAAATGAAACCCAACAAAATCTTTAGTTATGAAAGAACTATGATGTTATGAGTAGTAGATATATTTCTGTGTCTACAAATTACCACGTCAACTTTTTTTTTTGCTTTTTTTCCCATTTCAATGCTCAGCATGCTAAATCTGATAGTTGGCAGGATGAGTCACAGGATTTCTTGAAAAGACAACAATTGAGAGAACTTGCTTACCTAAATTCCAGTTTCAGAGAGGAGAGCCCTCAACCAAGTGGCAGTGTTTCTCCGTTTAATTCTAGTGGCATGAAACGGGCAAAGACAGGTCGGTAGTTAGTGATATATTCTTTAAAATCCATTTATTGGGCCAAGATCTCTTGACATACCTAGATGAGACTCAGCTCACAATGAGTATATACAGTTTTGAGAGGCCCTTCAGATGTGGTTGCTGATGAGCTTACTTTGTAAAATTTGTTGACTTACACAGAGTATCAAGAACAAGGTGACCATAGCTTCACATCACAAGTTCTGTCCTTTGTACTGTAAGGTTTGGCAGTTGCAGTTATGCTTGAATTAGATTATTCATTGGATTTATTACTTGTGTAACCCCCATTATTTGTGACTGTCTGGGAACTGAATTTTGAAGTTTGTTGTTCTTTTTGGCAAAAAAGAAAAAAAGTATGGATAGTGGACAGCTACCAAAATTCTAAAGTTTTGGCTAGATTCAATATATGGAAATGAATTTTGAGGATCTTTAAAGTTGTTTGTGAAAAAATAAATCTAAAATTAATTGGCTGGTTTAGTAGTGAAATTTTGTTTGTTTCATTATGCATCAAATGCTCGAATCCGGTTGTTTGTTTCTATTTATTAAATTGTATTTGGCCATTTCATGAATCCATTCCCAAGATCTTAATTCATGTTCCTATCTACATGTTCATAGACTGTTCTCGGGCTGGTAGACAACAGAAAAATGTAGAATTATTGGAATCAGAAGATGACATATGCATTTCCATACTCATTGATTCTTGTAAGAAACAAAGACGCCGAGTTTTTGTGAAGTTGCACAGAGTAAACAATGGAGAAGCAGATGATTTTCCTTGCAAACGAAGCTCCAGGAAATCTTGCCATTTTGTAAGCATCATCAACATAAAAAACAATCCCAAGGGCGCTGAAAAGTAGAGATTTCAAAATAAGTCGCCAATCAATGTTTTCGTACTGACTAATTAAGCTTAGTTGTTTTCTATGCGTGAATTTCATCATTCCGCATGGAAAATTTTGCATAGTTAATAAGTGGCCATTCAGTTAATGCATTTCCCTAAAGTTGGCAAAGAGTCAATACCGCCCAAAGTTTGTAATGGTGAAAATTGAAATCCTTGGTTGGTATCATGTGCATAAAGAGCCGGTAGTGCATCCATTTTTTGCCATTGTTCCACATTAGCAAGGTATTTTATAGATGAAAGTTTCAAAGTATAAATCTCCCTCTCAGCAATTTACAGAATACAAGTAGTGAAGAACAACAAAGGATATATAGGAGAGTTGTTTGAAGCTGACCCTTGCCATTTGTTTTGATAAAACTTCCTCATAAATGTAAATAAAAATAATTTAGCAGAAGTTCAACTTGTAACCTATTATGAAGAACAAAAGAATAGCTAAATTTTACAGCATCTGCAACACTTGACATTACCAAATAGTGCTGGATGCAGCATGTACAGCGGATGTTTGAACAGCCAATTTCGTCTCCCAACACCTCGAAAAGAACCTTGCAAGCTAATACCTCGGATACCAGAACATACCCTTGATTCCTTCAGGATCAGGTTCAAACCCTAAATTCCTATAGAAGTCCACAACTGTTGCCAGAAAAGTCATATATTAATGAAAAATACAACACATAGTTTGCATTGATTATTCCAAGTAAATATATTTGCAGTACAAATCAAGGGTAACCAGATATGTCATCCTTCTAAAAGAAATATCACAAGTCAACTTATTCCAATTTAGCAGTAACAAGCCAAGCTATATGCATTCTTTCTTGTTCCGAACAAATTGAAAATCATTTTTACCATGCTATGGGCACCTTGTAATTTCTAAGCAGACTGGCTCCATCAAACTTCTATAATGAGATTTCATTATCAATTGGACAATAGAAAGACATAGTCAGAGATATATCAGTGCTATTACTACATACTTGTACTGATTAATCATATTGTCCTTTTACTATGAAAACACGAGGAAAACGTCAAACACTAAGGGCATCTAATATGCACTATGTGCATTCCTGAATGTGAAATGATCCAGCACAAACCATTAAAGAAAGGTGGTCCGACTTCTAAGTTATTAAAAGAATCGACATCTTGACATGAATTAAAAAGAATGCATTAAACTGAAAGCAACCATACCTTGGCTGTCAGCAAATAATGTTATGTTCCCAATATCCCTTTGCAACAAAGCCCGTATTAGCTGCTCAATTAGAGCTTTTCCAAGTCCCTGCCCCTGGAACAGGAGACATCCTTCAGCATAATATTTGACTGAACAACATTTAAAAGAATCAAGATTTCAATTTGAGGATACTTTTATGGTTGATGACTCTATGACAAACATCTCACAATGAGTAGCCCATAGAAAGTGGCAATGTAATAGCTTCACTAAAAAATATAGCCCATGAAATATCCTTCTTCTTCCTTTCTATGGTTACAAATGGCAAAATTTTGATGACTGGATGCCCTTCCTGTTGCTAACCCTCCTCCTTTGTCCATGGCTGGGACCAGTGTTCATTTTTGCGACATCTACCAAGAACTAATTCTTGCCACAAGAGTTAACCTTTCATGTCAAATGCAGGTAATAACACTTTGTTCAAGCATAAGGTGATCTTCTTAAGGCAGGTTTCAGTATTACAGCCGGGTTACAATGGAAAAATAGCTTTCCTCTTCATGCACGAGATGCCATTTGAGACTCACCAAAAAATAAATAAATAAATATGCGAGGGGCATACAATAGAAATGGAAGCATATCATTAGACAATTCAGATCTCACGATTTCTCCAATTTACCTGATAGGATGGATCAACAAGGACATCCCATATCGTGGCATTAAAGGCATGATCTGAGGTAGCACGGGCCATGCCAATCAGCTCCTTTCTGTCAAGCCCTTCAGCCAAATAACTTCTCCTAAGTACACTAAAATGTTTATCATTATAGAATATCATATTATACTCAGCAGCAATGCTTTTAATTTTATAGAATAATTAGTGATCAGACTCTTTCCTTCAGGTCAGTTCCACAAATAAAGCTAACAAGAGGTAAAAAAACAGATTTAATAAGTTGCCAGAAAGTTCCACGAAATAAAGACTTTTCCAACAACAAAAGTTTGACATATTACATTTACAGATAATTAGTTTTAGTTGCGCTCTCTGTCGATAAAAAGAGTATGAGTATCGCATTAAATATCTTTCAGAAAAACAACAGAAAAAAAGATTGATGTAAAGTGGAGCGAGTCAGCCAGTATTAATCAAAGGCTAGTCTACTCACATAAATCACCTTAAGAAAAAATTAAGTACCTGTGCCTGGTGATTTCTTTATTGCATGAAGAGTAGCCACCATGTAGCTATTTTTCAAGGCAGCAGCTACCTTTGATGGAGGCCTTCGGGGCCAGCCAACCTATTTGATCCAGAATCACACACTCCGTAAAGCTCAATACCACTAAACACAATAGACTGATTTAGTCTAAGGTCAAACACCTTGTTAATAAAGTAGAAAAAGTGTCTATCTTCTTTTTCTTCCATCTTATTTCATAAATGGGTCCTAGTCGTGGATAATGGGTAGATTCCATGTGGAATAGAGTTTCCTAGTGAAATAAAATAAAAAACATTGTACTGATAATTTTAATTGGAGGAACTGCAGTTGCTCACAATGGTATAATAATAAGTAAACTTTTAGTGTGTAGTATGCACTAAAACATTTAGTGTTTAACAAAGAAACCTCAACCTTGTCACAAAGTGCTTGTAGCTCATATACATCAACTTCTCCACCTGATGAAAAAATTATCTGTTCAATTGTTCCATCTGCTTCAATTCTTTTGACAAGTACAATCTCTGAAGGTAAAGGTTCTTCCTCTTCCAGAGGTTCTGAAGGTGGTTCAATTACTTCCGTGGCACTACTGTTTTTGAGAAGACTGCAATACCCAAAATGACAAACATCAAATAAAGCACCTATAGAAATTAATATAAGCTGAAGTAAGTTAGTTTTATTTTGTTCACATTTTATCAACTAGGAATCAGGTTTAAGACCATTATTTACTTACCCCCTTTCTACTCAAATACCAACATGCCCCCCTCCCTCAACAAAAAAAATGCAGTCTAGCAGATAGAAACAAAATGGACTTTACATGCATGAAAAAAATAATCCATCTAACAAAAGGTCTTTGGGTAACACTTTATTAAAACAAATGTCTATCCATACTTGACTTTGAGAAAAGTAAGGAACTGACATGTTAATGCCTAGAAATGAAACATGGAAACAGAGCCAAAGATAAGTGCCGTGAATTACATACCCAGATCTTATGTTATCCCAAAAGCCAGCTTGTAAAGTAAACCCTTTCTGCCTCCGATCAACTGTAGAAAGGAAAGAAAAGTAAGTAATTTAAAATTTGCAGAGGGGGAGGGTAAAAGCACCCCTCTTTAAATGTTTAAAAACTTATCGATGCTATCCCAAAATAAAGGATGCAAAAGTTATTAGCGAACCTTCAATTAAGCCCCCAAAGGGTCTGAGCCCAAACACGGATTGGTTTGCTGCAGCTAGTCGACGAACAGGAGATATACCACAGCATCTGCAATGGGTTTCAAGAGGTAAGTCCAAACTCAACATGACCTGAAATTCTCATGATTCTTGTGAAACCAGCTGCACAAACATCAAACAACAAGCTCCATAAGATCTATACAGGACACACACATAAGCCACAAACTAACTGTACAATAATGTCCATCTTTCAGCTATAAAAATCAAGATTAGCTCATCCAATTAGAACAACAAATCCAATCCTTTCACATTTTCGGCTCAGTAAGCTGATCCGTGCAAGGCACAGCAGCTACCCACTCACCTCATCGTGAAGTGGTGAAACGAGTAGTACAATCAACAATTTCATAGTGAAGTGGTGAAACGGGATAGCCACTGCCTACAAACTTACTTTACCCAATTTCCCTGTTTGGGCTTCTTTACCGGAAAGAGTAGTACAATCAACCATGTATGAATAAATGAAGAGGGTATCAAAGCAATAATAAAATGGGAATTCCATCGCCCATCTTTCTTCAATCATAATCCCCTTCACCAATCTCCCTTCCTCAACCAAGAACTCATATATCCACCTAGACCCTTACGATGGAAACAGTTCACTCCCTGCAGGCTGTCAAAGTTCCCGCCAAAAAGATACGAAATTTAATCGAAAAGAAAAGAAATAAAGCAGGAAACTCGACCGCAGGCAGTGGGAACAAGTTCATCACTTTCTGGACAAAAAATAACAGAAATAATATATTTTTTTTGAAAAAAAATATGGTGAGAAGATGATAAGGAGAAGGGAGCTTACAACATGCAAGAGGAAGGAGGGAGGCAGCAGCGAGAATCATTTCTGGGTATTGAAGAAGGGAGGGAAATGGAGAAGAGGATAATGGCGGATGCTTTGGTGCTGTGAGGAAGGAAGGCACAGGTGGTTGACGACGTCGGCTTCAATCAAAGGGCATGAACGAAATTGACTTTTACCTTAGTAAATCTCATCGTTGTATCCATCCACTTATATATATAATATATTTAAAAAATATTTTGAATAAATAATATTTTATATAATTATATTTATAATATTTAAAATTATTTTTTTGATTTTTTAATATTTTTTTATCAAAATTTATATTATTTATATCATTTAATTTAATTGGATCGGATATAAATCAGGTTTGACAAATTCGAATTAAATGCTGATGCGATAAACAAAAAATATGTAATCTTTGGATTCGTGTCCAATACATACGTAGTCTTATCCAACATGTACCCATCCTCTGCAAAATAAGCAAAAAAATAAATTACTATGGCCCGTTGATACCTTAATAAGGTATTTATTTTGTTGTTTTGAACTTTTTTATCGAAAAAAATTATCATGATAATGTATTAAAAATATTTTTATTTGGATGTCATAGGCAGTCTCGGCAAAACTGCAATAAAAAGGTGACACAAACTTTAATTTTTCTTAACTCTCCAATAATATTTCCCCAAAACAAAGGTTTTTCGTATCTATCATCTCTAATGGTACCTTTTCATATTGACAATACAATTTTATCTCTCCTCTCTTACAGCAATTTTTGTAAATAAATTAATTATTCGTGATTTTCCATCATAATTCTCTTTTCTTATTAACGCTACCTTTGATTTTATAGATAGGGTTTCAAGCCTATTGTTGACATTGCATAATATAGTCATTGATATGCATAATATTGTAATACTATGTAAGGATCATATAGTTTATATATGCAAATAACACTATATGAATAAGAAATAACCGCTAATTAATTATAGATAATAGATAGTTTATGAATAACAATTCGGCCCAAAGTGTAACAAAATGATTAACATGATCTTATCATTTTAGGTATTAAATGTGAGACTAAGTTCAGAGAACAACGCACTAGGTATTAGCTGTGAGACTAAGCTGAGAGAACAACCAGGTCTAAAATACAACGTAATAGGCTTAAGTCGTTTCTTCAAAAGTAGTTAACTAAGTTAAATATCTATAGTCAATTCCCACTTATAAACATGATTTTATCTTAATAAGTATTAAATGTGAGACTAAGTTGAAAAATCTCACATCTGTTGCACCCATGTTTGACCTACCGCCGCTGTTCCTCCTCACCGTGCCCATGCTCGCGGTGCGGGCGTGGGCATGGGCGCGGTGGAGCAGTAAGGGCAGCGGCACCGCGAGGGTGGGCGAGGCAGAGGACGCGCAGCCCGGGCATAGGCGAGGGTGTGGGAGCGGGGCACGGGCATGGTGTAGGCGGGGACGAGAGTGAGGTGTGGGTACTGCGGACGGCAGATTAAATGGAGATTATATTTTTTTATAGATATAGGTCATTGGATAATCCAACGGCCCATATCAGGGTGACTTTCAAGAAATTTTTTCAGCAATCGTCTCCAGGGTATCCAATCTCTTATAGATATACCTTCTACTAATTACCAATCATAGCAACTAAACAACATCAATATTAATGCGGGCCATTGGTTTAAATGATAAGCAATATTGGTTTGAAAGAAAGAAGGAAATTATAATGTTGTGGCCCCTCCGCCGTCATGCTGAAGACCCCCCCCCCTCGCGGCTTCCCTAGCAAGCGCCACCCGCCCGCGGCCTTGCGCCCGGCCCCCAATCGCGACCAGCCAACCCCCACCACCCCGCCGCGGCCCGCCCCAAGCCACGGCAAGGCCACATCGGAGGGGTGGGCGGCTTGGGGGGCCACGGTGGGGGGCGGGCGGGGTGTGGAGTGCTGCGGCTTGGGGCGGGCCGGCGGGCCACGGCGGGGTGGTGGGGTTGGTCGGGCGGCGCTTGTCAGGAGCCGTTGCGGGGGGGGGGTCGGTCGCATGGTGGCGGTGGGATCGAGTGGGCACGTGGGCAGTCGGACAGGGTTAGGCGGTCAGATGAGTTGGGTGTGGGTTTGAAGCCCGTGGGCCGTTGGATGAAACTGTAGACTGTTGGATTTTCATCCCAGGGGCTGTGTGCTGCAATGCGTCAACATTTTTTTATATATATAAAAAATAATATAAAAAGAAAGTCAAAGATAAATAAATATTTGGGAGAACCTGAAAATGAAAAATAAAACAAAATAAAATATTATTATTATTTTGTTTTTGGCCGCGATCAGCCAAACAAGTGTTTGTCGGACTGTCAAATCGTATTATTCTCTTCTCCTTCTCTGAGCCGCCGGTGGCCGCCACTTCCACCGCCGACCGCCGTCACCGTCATCGCCGTCCTTCTAGCCATAGTAGCTTTCATGCAAGGTACAGTTTTGGTTGGAAGCATATACGTTTCTCGGTATTGGTCAAAAACTTACCGTTGTTGTTGTTGTTGTTTTTGGCCATGGAAGAGGGTTGCGTGTTGAGCTTTGAAGCTCAAGCGTCTTTTTGTAGGAATCGGTGAATGCAATGGTGACGTTGAGATTTTTTGTTTTTTTAGATGTGAATTTAGTTTGGTTCATTGATTTTGTGAACAGTCTTGTGGGGAATGAGGTGTTGTTTGATTGTAGGATTGGGAAATTTGTGTGCTTTGAAAAACTTGAATTAGCATATTTATTATGAATGGCTTCTTCTTTTAGATTCTTGTGGACTTCTTGTTTCTGTTGTGTGTATGTAGCTATAAATGACCTCTTTTTGTATTTTGTTGTATGTCTTTGTACTGACTTTTATATAGAATTAAGTCAATCTGAAAAGAATATGCAGTCTTGCCAGCAGTTTTTCTACCATTATGTTGCTCAAAGGAAACTGCAGTTTTACCGGCAGTGGTTTCCCACCATTTTCCAACACTCATATACATTTACGGGAGCGCCTTATCCAATTCTATTTGATATTTTATTGTTATTTTTTACAAAAAGATGTGGAATCTGATCATCTTGTGCCAACCAACAGGTATAATGAAGTTTCGGCAGATTTTGTGTAGAGCTTTTCTTGGGAAATTGTTGCCACCTAAATCTCAGCTTGTTTCGAAATCAATGTCACTTTCGTTCTCTGCATCATTTGGAATATCTTCTGGTGCACCTCGTACCCTGTCAATTGGTATGTCCTCCTTGGCTATGCAAAGTAGGCGTTTCTTTTGACATGGATAAAAAGTACCACTTTTTCACTTTTTTGCGCCCATCAAATCATTTTTACTCGCACATTGTTTTGTATGCTGAATTAAACTTCAATGTATAAGTTCATATATTACTTACTAGTTACTCCTAATTATTCAAAAGTCTACCTTTCTTCAGAAACATGCTCTCAACTATCAACGGATCTCATAAAAATCATGGAACATAGGCTTTCTGCAATTGAACTCAGAAGTGCATATCTGGAAAACAGGATCAACCAGGTATGTCCATTGCATCCTATTGAAATCCATTTTTCAGACGGGCACTTGACCTCAATTTGATTGCCTACAATAATTCGTGGAGTCGGTTGGCCACTTTTGGACTATGCCTGTGTGTTGTATGGGGCATGTAATTGGTGAACAAAGTCAAATTTGTTTCCAATGAATTGTTTTTTCTGTCTTTGCCTTTGAAAGCAAATTGCCATGCCTGCTACTTTTGCTTTTAATATTTTTAGAGGAGTAAAAAAAATTCAAGTGTGCTACTTAGTGTGAATAATGATACATACCTAATCAAATGTATGGTGCTGACTGAAGACAGCCCGCAATCACAGCAGCTGAGTATTCTACTGTAAACAAGGAGCTTCGAAGACTTGGGAGTTCAATGGATCTTATCAAAGAGTTGAGAACCAAACAAAAGGTATAGAGTTATGCATGCACGTGTTATTTGTTAAAAATTCTTGTTGCTCTTGCACAGAGGTTGTTAGCAGACACAATTATAAAATCATTTTGATTATTTTTGTAAAACAAATTATGGATTATGTCTATCAGAGTGCAAATTTTTGGAAGTTTTTAAGAGAGCCTGCATGATTGTGTCCATCTATAGAACTTTTTTAATGTTTTTTGAGTTTTCTTTTTCATCTTGTATATTATATATAGGAAATTGATGGCTTAAAGACTCTCATGGATGAGAGTGGCGAAGATAAAGAAATGCGCGAAATGGCATACATGGAATTAGTGGAAGCTTTGGAGGAAGAAAAGAGGTTACAACATCTACTTCTTAGGTCATTGCTTCCTAAGGATGATGCAGATGAGAGGGGTGCATATTGGAGGTGAGAGCAGGTTAGTATTCCTACTTTTCCTTGGCCTCTCCTTTTCCCTGATATTTATGCCAAATGCTGACAACTCTTTGACAAATTATTGATACAATCTTTTAGCTTTTATAAATAGTTGGTATGCATTGCCACAGGAACTGGGGGTGAAGAAGCTTCTTTGTTTGCCATGGATCTGTTTAGAATGTAAGCTGCGGTAATTTATTAATTACACGAAAGCCTCGAAATTTAAAATTCAAGAGCATGTTTAAAAGTTGTCATGTTGGTATATTGTTATAATTCATTCACAAAAAGAATGGATATTTTAGACACTAGCAAATGTGGGACATGTAATGGGCAAAATAGTTATTAAACCCAAAAACAGTAGGTAGATGTGAATATCTTTGCCTTGTGGTTAATCTTTTGCAAAGTAAAAACATATATCAAATTTGATTAAAAAGATCTCTCTATTTGGACGATGGTTATAATTTAATTTTTCGTTGGTTCCTGGAAGAAAAAACAAGTAGTAGAAAATAATAGCAATGTTGACTTTTGTTCAATGGATGTCTGAAAGATGTAGTTGATACTATTTAGGTACGAAAAGTACTCTCAGAGGAATGGATGGAAATTTGATGTGGTTGATGTAACACAATCAGATCTTAAAGGATACAAGGTATGATTTTGATTGTTACAAGTGTTAGAGTAGAAATCTATTAGTAGCAGTTTGCAGGTTTCAACTTGAATCCTGAAATTTAAAAGTAGCTGTAATTGTTTCAACTTTATTAGATAGTAAATAATGCTGTTATTCCTTCTTCAAAATCACTTTGTAATTGGCTAAAAGGAAGCAAGTGGAGCAATTTCAGGATCTGGAGTGTTTGGAAAGCTGAAATTTGAGAGTGGAATCCATAGAGTGCAGGTATATTTATGCTTTTCCTCAAAGCTATGTCTTATTCAGATTTTAATGGAAAATTTTGTTTCAGCGAGTTCCTGTAACAGAAAAAGCAGGTCGTGTCCACACAAGTGCTGTTTCTGTTGCTATCCTCCCTGAGGCTGATGAGGTATGAAATATCACAAAAATATGAAAAGTTTGTGCTTCTTGAACATTTGAACCAATTTTCCCTAGATGCCTTCGTCGCACGCAATCATGGCATTCTAGCGCTTCTCTGATGGAATTCATGGGGAGTTGATTACAATTTGGCTGAGGGCAGACTAGCATATTCTAGGATGTCTTTTCCTTAGTCTTGTTGTTGACAATAGACAAGGTCATTTGAGGATGTGTTTCTATCATCTTCCTAATCTTATGATTATTAGAGAAGTTGCTGAAGATTACCCTTATTAATGACTACAGGTGGATGTGCAACTGCGGGATGAAGACCTGAGGATTGATACATACAGATCTGGTGGATCAGGTGGTCAACATGCAAACACTACAGACAGTGCTGTTAGGATTACTCATATTCCTTCTGGAATAGTGGTCACAATACAGGATGAAAGATCTCAACATAAGGTAACATAGCTTGTCTTTCATGTTCATTTTCAATAAGATGGCATATTCTGCTTCCGCATATATATCTTCCTCTGGCAAATCAGTAAAGATCAAAATGCTAACAGCAGAATATTAGGATGGAGACAAACGTCTGATGATTTACATTAGACAAATTTGTGCATTAATGCTTGAGGTGGTGGCTATAATCGGTTGGATGTCATGCATTATCACTTTTCTCGATTTATTATTTAGAAAAGAAGTGTGGTTCTGTTTGCTGGTGACTGGCTTGCTTCTGGAAACTAAGCGTAAACAGCTCCAGGATGTTATAGTGCGCAATATCGGTTGACCAATTTATGCAAGGGAAGATGAAATGTAGCAGTTCTGTTAAGTGTTAATTTTCTTGAGGATCTTTGAAAACCAATCCACAGATCTTTTTATTCTGGAGCAGAATAAGGCCAAAGCTCTGAAAGTGATGTGTGCAAGGTTGTATGAGATTGAAAGGGCCAAAATTCAATTGAGCAGATCTAAACTTCGAATGGAACAGGTAAGTATTTGCAGTCAAATAACCTGATCAAGTCTACTGCTGGAATCTCGTTTTTCTGAATCATGACCTCTTATGCACCATAGGTTGGAAGTGGGGATCGGTCAGAACGCATTCGAACCTACAACTTCCCAGGGGCGTGTTACTGATCACAGGGTTGGAATCACTCACCACTCAATAAATGATATGCTACAGGGAGAAAGCTTGGATACCTTTATTGAAGCTCTATTGTTACAGCAAGAGATGGATGCCATTACGTCATTTAGCAACTCAACAGGTTAGGATATCTAGTGGCCTTTGCGCTGCTAGTTAGCACTTCTTTCCCATGCTTCGGTAAAACGTTTGAGTGTTAAGAGCAAAACTTAAGTCATCTGATGTTATTGAATGGGCAAGCACCAAAATGACGGTGCCGCATTGATATCGTGGCACAAGTTAGAACAGCAGAAACGGCATATCTGAATCAATGCAGCAGTGACGCTGTAATAAATTGCTTGCCAAATCAGTTTCTGCCTGAGAAAATATAACTGTAATCTCATGCAAGTTCTTGTCTTTGGAGCAGAAACTAAAGCAATAATTGGAGTAATAAAAAAAATCATAATTAAATCTCTAATGTAGGTGGTGGTTTTTAATCTCTATGTGGATTGAGAAGAGAGAAGGAAGGCATGTCTCATGTACGGGAAATGCAGTCCATAGTAGCGAAACTCGCCATGGTCGATGCGTTTTTTTACTGAATTCTATTTTACTTCAAATTCGGCTCATTCATCCTTGAGTTTAACTTGAGTTTATGGGTACTCGAGTTAATTAGAGTTTAGAGTGAAACCTAAGCTAGCTTAATACCAATTTCTTTATGATGCTCTTCAACAAAATTTCCAAAATGCTAGAGCGGCAGCAACCCTCTGTAATTGCACAACAATAGCAAGATAGAAAGCCTGTACATGAATCCATACAGACCATCAGTGAACAACATTATGCAGGAATAAATATATGATAGTGAAATCATTAGTTTCTTACCACACAAAGTTTATTAGAGCAAATTAATCCCTGTATGCAATTTCTATGATTGGCAGGTCTATCACTGTGGTAGCTCTCTTAAACCAAGCACCCAAGATCAGTGCATGTGCATGCACTGCTTATTTTGACGCTTATAACTCACACGATGCAAAAAATAAGATTACATCCTTGGACGTCATCGCTCAGTGCATCTGTTTTAGCCTGCTCAGGAAAAAAGTATATCAAAAGCATAAATCATGTTCTCTGTGAAGTTACCATCAGAAAAAGTCTCGAGGAGAATGGTTTTAGGATTGTCTGGAGGTAAATGCCGAGTAATATACACTAATTTTACTTAACTTTTTATTTACTTAATTAAAAATGTAACATAAATGACTTCAGGTCGACTTGGAGTTTGAAGTCGACTCTGCTCTATGATATGACGAGACAAGTCCGAGTTTGAGTTTTTAACTATGCTTAAGACTTGTTAAACTCAAAATTAGGCCTAGTTTTAAATAATTTAGATTTTCTGTGTCTATTTTTAACAACAAAATAATAAAAACATAATTTAAATTGCTATTTGATTAAGAAACTAATACTTTATTTATAAATAATATCTTTATGAATAAGAAAGGGTAAATATTATAATTAAGTTAGATAACACATGGGAGATTTTAATTACATTTTTTTAATAGGAAACTAATGCTTTTAATAGCATTTAGTACTTCTTAATAAGAAAATTACAATATAGTAAAATAGTTTGACGGCAACACCCTATTAAAAGTTTTAGGTTTCATATATTTTTTTAAAAATTGTGAGCAGGAAAGGCTATATTATAAAATAATTAGAGGATACGTTTCGACATAGTAATCATATTAGAGTCTTGATTATATCTATTTTAGAGGACATGTGGTGGTATTTTCTCATTCAGCCATTGCAATTTTGATGACAATGGAAAGTAGGAGGTATATCAGAAAAATGAGAAACAGACAAGTAGCCAAGATTATGAATGTGTCCACCTCTGAAAGGATAGGCATTCCTGTCACATACAGTAGTAAGGATGGTGGTGGCCTATTGAAAACTGCTTCAAATGGACTCGTTTTGATTGCAGCCTGATAACTTGCATTATAACAGAATTCTACCCATGACAACCACTGCGGCCAAGACTTTTGCCTTGAATTTGTAAGACATCTTAAGTACTGCTCAATTACCTTGTCGATGATCTCAGTTTGTCCGTCAGTTTGAGGGTGGCAAGAACTGCTGAAATTATAAGAAACTAACTGCAGCTTAAACATTTCCTTCCAAAAGCCAATGGTAAAGGTAGGATTTCTGTCACATACAATGCTAACAGGTATGCCATACAATTTGAAAACATTATCAAAAAATTATTGAGTCACAGTCTGGGCAGTGTCTGGGTATGTAGCTTCTTCAGGATTGCAACAAGTTCTCTTCAAGTTGTCTCGACTGTATTCATTGACTCTTGATAATGAATTTGCTGCTATAATCTCTCTACCGGGTTTGTACTCAATCGTAAAATTATAACCAACCAGTTTTGCTAACCACTTTTGTTGTGCAGTTGTACAAATCCTTTGATCCCACAAGTATTTCAGGCTAGCATGATCTGTGCGTACAATGAATTGACGCCCCAACAAGTAGTGTCTCTATTTGTTAACTGATGAAACAAGTGCCAACATTTCACGCTCATAAGCTGTCCACTGAAGACTTCTTCCATATAATGCCTTGTTGAAAAAAGTAACTGGATGTTGGGGTTGAATTAAAACAACTCCTATGCCCGGACCTGATGCATCACATTCGATGATAAAGGTTGTAGAGATATCAGGGAGAGCTAGGACAGGGGCATTTGCTAATGCCGTTTTTAAAGTCTTGAATGCCAATTCTGCAGCAGGAGTTCAACAAAATCCATCCTTCTTCAATAGTTCTCTCAATGGGGCTGCAATCTGACCAAAGTGTTGAATGAATTTCATGTGATAACCAGCTAACCCCAAAATCCTCTGATAGCTCTTGTGTTCATAGGAACTGGCCATTTGAGAATTGCTTGAACCTTTTATTTGCCCATGCTCACTCCTTCCCAGGATATGACATGACCTAAAAATTCACATTGATGTCATCAATTTCAAAGACTGTTGATAAATGCAGAAGATGGTCCTGCCAATACTTGCTGTATACCAGTATATTATCAAAGAAAACTATCACAAACTTCCTTGGATGTTGCTGAAATATGTATTAATTAAAGCTTGAAAGGTGCCGGGGCATCGGACAGCCCAAAGGGCAAAACCATGAACTCATAATGTCCTTAATGAGTTCCAAATGTTGTTTTCGGTATATCTTCTTCAAACATCCTTATGTGGTGATGACCTGCCCTTAGATCTAGCTTGGAGAAATATTTCGAACCATGAAACTCATCCAACAATTCGTCTATGTTGGGAATAAGGAGCCTATCCTTGATTGTGATTTTGTTAAGGGCCTTACAATCCACACACATACGCCAGCTATGGTTTTTTTGTACCAGCAAAACAGGTGATGAAAATGGACTTGTTGTTGGTCGAATCACACCAGTCTGTAGCAATTCCTTGACTTGTTTTTCTATCTCATTTTTCTGATAATGAGGATACCGACATGCTTTCACTACCACAAGAATGGAACCCTCCTTCAATGGGAAACGATGATCACAATGCCAAGAAGGTGGAAGTTAGTTTGGTTTGGAAAATGTGATTGAATTTCAATTGCAGATCAGATAACTCCTTCCCTGACTATCTGTTCCATTGAATTTGGATTGCTGCTCTTGTAAGGATGTTGACATCAGTGTTAATGTCATCAATAATCCTCTTCTTCTCTTTTTCAAAGTTTGGCTTATGTGTTTTGGATCCATCAACAAGGCTTTTTAAGCGGTAAACCATTCCTTTTCTCATGTACAGTGAATTGCATGGTCAGATCTGCAAAGTCCCATTGGATTTTTCCTATCGTTCTTAACCAATGTATACCAAGAACTGCATCTAACCCTTCCCGATTCAATATGTAGAAATCTGTTTCAAACTCCACCTCTCCTATCTGCAGCTTGAGATATCGCATTTCCCATGCTAGGCAAACTCGGACACTTCAACTTTTCTACTTTGGGCATGTCTTAAGTTGCCAAACCCTTGACCAAAGGGTAACTAAAGTTGATTTTTGCACAAACTCCAAGCCCAAGGTCTTCGGTTGCCGAACTCATGACCAAAGGTCAGCCCAAGGTCGAAACTCCATCATCTTTAGTCTGCACCTCCATGCTTTGGTTGCTGAAGTCCTTATCGAATGTTGGCCAAAGTCTTCTTGACTTCAACACTTTGTTCCTTTCTTCAATTGTTTTCTTCAAGAGGTTGCTTGATCATCCATGCCCCTTCTATTAGAGTTTTGATGAATTTGATTTCTTTGATACTCCATAGACTCTAATAATTGTACTTAGAGATCTTGCAATGTTGTCTCATCATAACAAGGTTCATTTATGTATGAAAACCTTGCTTGATGAAGACAACTCCGATGTTTTGTGAACTATCTAAGTACTTGGTGTCAATTCTAATGAAACATTCATTGAGCTTGCTATTGAGATCTTTAATTTTTCAAGTCTTCAAGCTCTAACCATGTAATCCTTGCATCTTCATTACTTTATACCTACACAAGTTTTCTTCCAATAAACAATACATGACTTCATGCCCTAGAATGCTTTGTTCATGATACTATGTGAAGCAACCTAAGGATGATAAGAGATTGACAATCCTAGCATGAGTTGGTCATTCTCATTAATTAATTATTACAATTTTAAGCCCATGAGATGACTATACTCTAAGCACTAATATCTTCCCCTACATATGAGAACACTCCTCCTAGACATGTACCCATTACATATATTAATTCTCCTCTTATGTCATCTCAATAAGTAAATCATTACAAGGGTAGGAGTTACATAAATATGTATAGCATTCATCACCAGCGCCATGATCATAATCTTCTATAACATATTACTAATAAATTTACGTTGATAATCATCAAAACATAATCCTAAGAGTAAGGACACTATGCTTGTCTTTTAAGATTGAGCCCAAAATTTTTTTCCATTTATTTAATGTTTCTCTATTTGGTTCTAGATGTTTGTGTTCATCAATTATCATCCTTCTTGAATAGTTGATCATGATACATGAAAATAATAACTAGCGATTGAGGACCATATTGGAGTTTTATCAGACTTCACAAGGGACATAATGGCATTTGTTGGCACTTATATATTGTTGATAAGAAGTGGCCGTAAATTATTGCTGCACCTAGCCGGTTATGTATTAAGATATAAAAAATCTAGCTAGTCACTATAATAGTCCTTTTTAAGTAAAATTTTCCCTATATTTTCTTGGTCGAACATTAACCATTAATTTTTATTTTAAGAATTTTGAATTTGGTTAAATAAAATGAATAGTTATTGCTTCAAGTAGCAATGCTAGATTGACATGATTTGAAGAAATCATTAAGCACAACAGGGCTTGATACGACCTCCCTCACATATTAGTTTGTTAATATCTAAGCATAGCTTGACAATCAGTGTTGTTAGTAAATTTTTTAACCAGAGCTTAAATTTCATTACTATTTATTCATTCTCACATCAATGACCTTTTTAGATTAGGGCAAAACAAGTCATTAAAAATATATCATCACTTTCATTGGTGATTTCACATATTTTGGTATTATATACCTTATTTTAGAATAAGTCTGAAGCTTTAGTTTGTTTTAAGAATTTTTAGCATTTTGCTAAAAATAAATTAAATACCAAAAATCAAGACATTGTGTGTTGGCCGAGGAAGAAAGGAACTCTTTGATTAGTTCTACGAGTAGTGCAACGAAATAGTGATTTAGAAAAAAGGTTAAATTTATGTAGAGTGATATCAATTTTGCTTTGGGGTATCACTTAATTGACTCTACCTATGTACTTAACTGAGTGCCTTGTTGGTAAGTATTTTTTTCATCTAGAATGAGTAAAATACAAGATTAAAAGTCTCGTCTTTCTAATTTGAGACCCTAGGGGTTGCATTCTTATGTTCACAATCTTTCTAGTATTTTTGGCAAGTTGTGTCTTTAGTATCTTTACTAGATACAATAAACACTCTAAGGGGATGTGTTTATAGTGAACAAGTTTATAGAAGAATAAGATATCAATTTGTTTTAAAGAACAATTATCCATGATGAGATAATGTTAATTTAGATCTTAATCTTTTTTAGATTGAAAATTTTAATGCTTGCAATGCTCCAAATCAACCTCTTTTTATGCAAATTGAAATCATTAATAATTTCATCCTAGTGAGAGCAAAATGAATATTTCGATTCCTAAAAAACCTTACATCGTTATATGTGTATCCTTACTCATTCACGTTATTTTGATGCTGAGATGAAAGTTTTTATGTTTTGTATGGAAATTTGAATGGTTTAATCTCAAAAGGATGATGAACCAAAGACAATTTATGTCAAATTGTCAAGTCATGCTAGTATAAGTAAAAAAATGAGTCAGTGAGGATCAATAAAGTTTAAACTTTAGTTAATTTCTAGAAGATGAATAGATAATAGAAGGTATCAGCTATGAGAAAATTTGTTTTCCACTAGCTTGAGCTACTTTTGTTCGCCGGTTATTATCGATTGAAACACATTTTGATATGGAATTGCATTTAAACAAATGTTAGTCTGCCTTCTTTGCATGGTGAGTTGTTAATAAATATGCAACCTAATAGGTTGGTTGTACTAGACAAAGTGTAAGACCCGCAACTTGAGTTAGGGTTTTATAGTCTCTAGTCGGTCGGTTCGACTATTTATTTAGATCGATTCAACTTTCAGAACACACGCGTGGTGCCTAGGCCAATCATGTGTACATGCTATGAGGGTACATGTATACTCGAGTATATGATGATATCGTCAGATATGCAGGAGAAGAATTGTTATCAATATATATGACAATATGCTATGATTATTTTATTTTGTTCAGTTTATCGTAGGAATTAGATTTAGGCTGTTGATTTTATTAGGTTGTGTTGGTTGGGATTTTTAGTTGGGTTAGTAGTTTTTAGAGCATGTCATTCGATGAATGTAGGCCTTATTTTATTCCCATTTTTGTATTTTTGACTCACGTCTATGACGTGTTTGACTCGCATCCCTAACATGTTTGACTCACCTTAATAGCCTTTAGACAACTTTTAAGAGTTTTTAAAATTCACCTTACATTTAATTAGTCTTATCTAGTAGAGTGTAAAAAGCACGTCCTTACCTGAATGCCCAACGCTCTTCTTCCCCAAATTTCCCGATATAAACCCTCACACCCCCTTTGTGATGATGCCACTGGCGGCATCACCACCAGCCAGCGTCGTTGTTCAACCTCCTCTTCTTCCTTTCCCCTCATCTACCCCCTCCTCCTTCTTATCCTTCCACTTCCCCAACCCTAGCCATCGGCCCCTTTTCTCTTGCAGGCACGCTCGCCAACCTCACTAGAATGTAAAAAGTGAATGCCTTTTTGTTATAATCATGGTGGATATTAATTTGTTCATCTAACTCATTTGTTGATTGTCTGATATTGATATTAGTATTTATAATATTTATGATGATGTAATAATTTTCATGATATGGATGAATTATATTTATTGAATTGTCACTCAATTGACATCTCCTATGTTTAGATGAATAGTAAATTTATCTAATCATTAAATTATTTATGGTATTTGTGATAATTAGTTGTGGAATAACTTGTTAAAAGTTGAACTATAAAGACTCAATAATTTCATTTACGTGCTGTTTACTTATTTGTTAAATTACTTACTCCCATGTGATTAATTCAAATTATCATATTGTACACGATTGTGACATGGTCTTGTTATATTTCCCACTTTCTCACACATGTATAGGTTCACACTGCAACTAATTAGATTATAGATATGGAAAGTCATGTTGTTGTCATCATATAATAGTAATGATAATCTCATTAGACATTTACTTCTTTTTCATTTACCTTGCTTCATGTAATTTTGTTTACCATATTCTTGATCGATGTAGTTGTTGTATCATCACCGTATCTAATTGATAATTTTGTGTATCATGTCTTGTCTTGTGTTATCATCGTGATTATATTCATATGCATACATTTCATAAATGGATTAGATAGTTAATATGGGTGTTAGTGTGTAGTTTTGTTTATATGGGTATGGAGTATGAGCTTGTTGTCTAGGTGTGAGACCCTGCTTGGAGCTTCTACCAGGTCTGTTAGGACTCGCCCTTTAATTTGTTGTTTTAGGACGTGTTAAGTGGTTGTTTTATTGAATCTCACTTCACACGGGTCATTTAAATGTAATATTTTTTGGAATTAAAAACCCTTAAGGATGAGATCCCTCGAGCTATTTTCAAAAAATCACATTCACTACAAGTTGCCTTCAGCCTATTTATATAATCCCCTTCTTAGCCTTATAAATAAAGTTTTTATTAGATTTGCTTGTGAGCTAACGGATGGAGGAACCGACTTGCACATACCATGAAATGGTATATGTGTAAGTCACAACGGGCTCTAGATTGGAAAGTGGGTTGTTTCATTCCCGATGGATCCTGATAACTCCATGTTTGGAGCTTCCTCACACCCAAAGAGATGTGAAGTAGATGCGTACTATTATGTACAATGCATGTTTGGATGTGTGGTATCATAGGGTATTGAAGGCGATTGCCTAAAAGTACTCAGCCTTTGTGCTCTTGGCCAAGAGAAATTTGGAGGTTTGGAGAGGGCATTGGATAATGGTTTTCCCAAGAGTAGGACTTATGAGAAAATACCAAGAGACGCATAATACCAGTCAATTTAAAATGTCATCTGTTCTACAACTCGATGACTCCTTTGTAGTTGCCCTTTTAAGAATCCAGTGGATGTTATATAAATGTTTGCTTTACATGAGAGTTAGTTCTCATTTGCCAATTTGATATTTAGTTATTTCTAGAGTAGTGACAACCGTTACTGATGATTTTTATTATATATATAGGTGAGGATCAGCAGGGAAATGCCGACCTTAACAGATGAGCAGTGATTGCTATTTACACACACAGATCTGGCGCGACGCATATTAGTTGTGCGATTTTGTCATTGTTTGGATTATATTGAAAATGTTCTGAGAATGGTTTAGCATTTATGATTGATATAATAAAGTTTAGTACTTATGACTAATATGATCAGCAGATGGGTTAAGACTTAGTTTATGAATTTTATTTTGTTGTGTATCACTTTATTGTGCTTGAATATATATATATATATATATATATATATATATATATATTGTGTTAGTGATAAAATAATTGTTGAACAGGTTGGCCCCTTATTGCACTTTTATGGAAAACTATGTATCTTTTATCATAAAGTTTGCTATAATTTTATCATAATTTAGATGAATGTGAATGTGATTAATTGTCATGATATTCATGTAACGCCCTACAAGGGTGTACATTTTATGCATGCATTGGTTGCGCATTGTGATAGTATTTTTCTGTCTTAAGATGCCAAGAGGGTCTAGGTCCCTTCTACTTAGGTTCAGGTTGACCAACTTAAATCGAAATAAGGGTTGGCTCAATCTACAGTAACATATCTAGTTCAATTTAATAGTAAACCAGATTTAGGGCATTACACAAAGAGAACCAAAAGAATTTTTGCAAGCTTCATTTTCAGTGTACAGTCTTATCTAATCATTCATATAGTAGAATTTTGTTTATACAAAGCTATATTATCTTATGGTTGATGATGATAATAGAGTATCATTATATTTAGAATAAAATGTCAAATAGTTGATTTGTAGTTCTATCCCTTAATGTTGATAATATTTTGCTACCCAATTATGATAGAGTGTATTTCCTTTATTTAAGAGATTGGTTGTCCTCAATTTTTTAAATTGAAGGTTATAGGTATAAAGCTGAAATTTATTCACAATAATCGTTTGAAGAGGTTGTTATCATTATCATGAGTATCTTATACTAAAAGATTCATAAATGATTCAAAATGAGGTTATTAAACTGTAAGGTATACAGTAGTAAAAGACAAATGTCTGATTATTTGGAATATGACTCAAAATAAGAAGTAATAAATGACAAAAAAATTTATTTTTCCAGTAGTGATAGCTTTGTGTATGTCATGATCTGCAATTGACCATATACATAACCTAAGTGGGACATGCGATCTGATATCATCAGATTCAAATCCATTTCTACAAACTGTGAAAGGATCTTGAGTGCATGTAATTATTATCTTCAAACTGTGAAAGGATCTTGAGTGCATGTAATTATTATCTTTTGTATAGATAATAAAGCATGGTTTTACATGTTTATTGAGCTAGTATTTTTTATTGGATAGCTAGCAATAAACATCTATCATTTTATCAACCATGAAAGAAGTTTAGCTGATGCTATAGTGCATGAAAATGTTTTGTTATGATGAATTTTGTATTCTTAGGGAATAGTCATTCTAGTTTTAGGGTCCATGATTTTTATTTCTACAATGAGGTTTCGATAACTTACATTGACTATCTCAAATATAATAGAAAAACCAAACATATTAATATCTAATTTAATTTCATTAGAGACATTGTCTAGTAATATGAAGCGAACTTAAAATACAAATTACACATCAATTGGGTAAAGTTCCACTTAGAAAGCATGTTTCATGTGATGTGTAAGTCTCTCATATTTGGATGGTGAGATCAATTATCTAAATATTTATATTTCAGTGATAACATTTCTTTATTGACAAGATTTATTTTCCACTTCATTGCAATTATACAAATATACAAGGATTGTAAAACCCACGATTCGAGTTAGGGTTTTATATTTAGAACCGGTCGGGTCGACCGTTATTTTTTCGAGTTGAGTCAGTTTCAGGACACGTGTACCGAGCCGACGTCGGTCGCGTGTATGAGCTATGAGGGTCACGCGTACCCAAATATATGATGATAACGTCATGAATACAGCAGAACAGAATGAGTTATCAGATATATGAGAGTATGCCAGTCATTTCTTTTTATTTTTATATATAGTGGATCGTAGAATTAGTATTAGGCCGTTTACCGCGTTAGGACGCGTTCGGGCAGTTTGGGTGGGTTGATAGTTCTAGAGCATGTCATTATAATTTTTTTGTGTTGTTTGATTTTACGGGATTTTTCCCGATTTTTATGAAATTTTTAGGATTTAATACGAGTTAGTTATGATACTTGACTCGAGCCGGAGACGAGTCAAGTATTATTTACGAAATTGCCACCAGCCCTTTTCTTCCTCTTCCCCGACCTTTTCTTTCCCATTGCCGCGCGCCGCCCCTGTTCGCGCGCCACCGCCGCCACGGCCGACGCCGCCTGGCCGTCGACCGACGCCGCCCAGCTCGGCGACGACGTCGCCGTGCCACCCCGACCAGCCCCGGCCGCTGCCAGGCCGCCGCAACGTCGGAATCGGCTCGCCTAGCGCCGCGGCACTATTTCGGTCCCGTCGCCGATTCCGCCGCCGGCGACCAACGCCGCCGTGATCGATCGGTCGCCACAGCACCTTCGACCCCCTAGCAGCCTTCCCCGACCGGAGCGGAGGCCATCGCCGCCGTGGCCGGCCGGATCTAGCGACCCATCGCCGCCGGCCCTGTTTTAGCCAATTTCCGGCGAGCCACTGCCTCGGCCGACCACGTCGACCTCATAGATGAGTCGGGCTCGTCGAGCCGGTTCCGAGGGTACCCAACACGACCCCTTTCCGGCTAGTAGACGCCACCGGCAATAGTCGCCGGAAAACCACCGGAAGTCGCCGGAAAACCGCCCGCAACTGCCGGGAAACCGCCGGAAATCGGAATTTCTGGAATTCGCCGGAATTCACCGGATCTTCCCGCGGGGCTCACCCGGTGGAGCCCGATCGAGCTTCGGACGCCGAGGAGCGCCGAATTCGAGCTTCGAGGCGCGCGACGGAACCCTAACCGTCGCCGATTGCCGACGACGTGAGGTATAATTACCTCCGATTTGATTATTTAAAGTTGATAATGATTGTTAGCACAGCATGCTAGGATTTATGATGTGATTGATAGTGAATGGAGGTTAAGTGATTTAATGAAGTAAGTAAATTGAGCACGATAATCGAGTAATGTAACTTAGGAAAAATACAATAAAATTGGTAGGAATAGGATGAGTAGAATTATTTTCATATTTATGATTAGTGATGTGATTAATGTTTAATGATGGATGAAACGATGAGTTGCATGATGAGATTAAGTGTGAGTGAAGAGTAAGCAACCTAATGAAGTAGATCAAGTCAGAGCACGATAAGTGACCACAACATAAGTTACAGACACGTAATAAAAATTTGTATGAATAGGATGAGCTAGGATTAATTAATTTTTATGATTTTCTGATTGTTATGTTGATGGATGTTATTTGTATTGTGTGATGTTTGTTGAGTTTGATGCATCATTTAGTTAGCGGGCGTTAGTATCTAGTTTTGATGTGTAGGTACGAAGTAGGAGCTCGCCGCCTAGGCGCGATGACACGCTTGGAGCTTCCACCAGGTCCGTTTAGGACTCGTCTTGTTTTACGCTCTTCCATTGTATGTTTATTTTATTATTGCAGGGCGGGTTAAGTGGCGTTTTATTGGATCCCACTTAACTCGGGCCATTTAATCGAATATTTCCGGATTAATAACCCCTCGAGGATGAGATCCCTCGAGGATGATTTCGAAAACAAGATCCACCACAAGTTGCCTTCGGGCCTATTATATGAATCCCTTCCCAGGCCTATATATATAGTTTTATCGAGTTTTCAGTGAGACGAGAGATGGAGAAACCGACTGCACGTACCATGCAGAGGATGCCGTGACAGTCAAAGCGGGCTCTGGATTAGTGCCAGCGGACTGTTCCATTCCCGAGGGATCCTGACAACTCCGCGTTTGAGTTCCTCACACCCGGAGAACGTGGAGGTTTACGGGTACTGTTTAGTACAGCGCATGTCCGGACTTGTGGTTCAAAGGGTACTAAAGGCGACTGCCTGAGAGTACTCGGCCTTCGTGCTCAAGGCCAGGAGAGATATGGAGGTTCGGAGAGGGCTTAGGATAAAGTTTCATGAGAAGTACTGAAAAAGAAGTGCTGAGAGTAGCACAGTACCAGCAGCAGTAAGTTCGGGATGCTACCGGGTCTGCAGCCCAGTGGCTCCTCAGTAGTGCCCTTCAGAGTGTTCTTGAGGAAGTATATGGTTTTCGTTCATATGAGAGTTTGCTCTCATAGCCAGTTTGTTATAGATATTTTATTTTCCGGACCAGTAACGCTTGTTACTGACGTTTTTCTTATATATATGTAGGTGATAAGCACGAGATGGACGGGCCGGCCAGGACGGAGGAGCAATGAGGTCTTGTGCACACACATGTTAGATTTCTGAATGTTTAATATTGTATTATTATGTTATTATTTTGTGAATGCTATGATTAAATGTTTGAGGCATGATAGGATAGGATTAAATGAAATGAGATGATGCTAAGACATGATGATAAGAGGTGAGATGTGATCAGAGTGGGCAGCAGAAGTGTGGCCCAAGTCCTATGATGAATATACAGTATATTAAATTATGTGTGATTAAAATTGTTGATATATGTATATATATTGGTATGTATTGTTTTGACAGGGTAGACCCTAATTGCACTTTTAGGGGAGACTCTGTCAGTTTTACTTTAGAATTTTCATCGATTTTGCTCGTGATTGTGTTGGCGTGAAATTTAATTTGCATGTCATTCATGTAGTACCATGTTAGGATTTTGCACATTTATTCATTCATGATGGATCGTATCTTCATCTTAAGACGCCGAGATTGGATCCGCATGAGTTAGGTTCGGGTTAGCGGACCTAACCGGGGCCTGTAACATGCCGGTTCGGTTCATGAGCGTGGACCGGATTCGGGGTGTTACAAGGATAGTATGTTTAATGAGATGAATAACTCTTTCCGAGTATTCATATAACAACTTGCCCGTTTCGAGCTATGAGTCAAGTATTATTATATAAAACTAAATATCTCGTAAATTAATTTTTTATTAATTTTTAGCATTTTACGTAAAACTATGACATAAATTTGCTTTTAAATCGTACAAATTAAATTCATACTTAAGGAATTAATTAAAGTTCAAATTCTAAGTCGTGCCATGAAATGAAATATAATATAACAAATGCTCGGAATAATCTAAGGCCTATAAAATGAACCGAAATCCCACTCATGCAAACCAATCTACAAGTAAAATAACAAATAAGAAAAATCAAAAGTCTAATAACATAATCCTCTAGCTATCCTGACTCTACCCATCCTTCTATGCTCACACTGCAATGGCAATTCGGCGTTAGTAATAAAAATACTAAGTTGTATAATTATAAGAAATAAGTTAATATATTCAACAACATCATTAATTAAACCTTTTAATAATTATGAGCATATGCTGAGCTTTTACTATGCCAGGAGGGGCAGCCACCCCATCCATCTACAATCCCATGTATGCGCACACACACTACGTGGCTGTAGTTATTGATATTTGTCATTGACTCAGCCTCTCAAAATCATGAGTCATTTTACACCACTGCGCCCTATCACTCCTTTCTATATAAGGGCATGTATTTAATCTTTCAAAAATTTTAAGGGTATGGCCCCATGTCAGATTGAATCAGCTGGTTGAACTTGGCGCATGATGGTCGAATGGCGCATGATGGTCGAATATAGGCTCAGGTCGACCTTCCAACCAAAGCTGCCAAATAAAAATATATAACATTTCGAGTACTTATACGGACCCGAAATTGGGATGAGCCACCTGCAACTACGACTTACAATCCTAATATGAACTTCTCTAAAGTTTTCCCTTTGTGAGCCAAATATGCTCACAAACTATCAAGATGATGCTTTATTTAACATCAACAGAATTCTCCTTTATATAGAACAATATGCGTGGAATTCAAGAAGTCATTACATTGAATTTTATAGAAAAGAACATAATCACACATAACTATATTAAATATCAACTATTAGCGTGATAACGAAAAGTTAAAAACTGATAAATTAATATAAATGGGTGTCAAATCGCACTCACAACTCCCAATCCCAAAAATTCAATAAATAAAACTTGTTTAAAATCATCCATAAATACCACCGTATCGATACAGGTAATAATTAATAATTTATGATATTGAATCTCAAGAATTAATTTAATTAAATAATATTTAAGATTTGTTCCAAGATTTACAAAACCCTAAATAAAATAACCTAATTATTTTTTGGAGGGTTTTACCTCTATTGCTAGAGATTTATGAGAGATGAAACATTAGTACTTCATTTCATTTATGTTGCCTTAATAGAGATCAAGAAAAGATCATTTTCATCGATATGATACCCCACAATCATATATCACATACATAGTTGAATGTGAGACTTTAAATAGCTACAATGTTGATGTTACTATGCTAAGTGTATCAAGTCAATTAGGAATGAGTAGCGATTGGACTAAGATCTGCACGGTGCTGATTATAGACATATGTTCGTTATGAGTCATACTTTTTTAGTATAAAATCTATAGAATGTGATTTATATTGTATGTGCTGTTTCGATCAAGAGGATAGTGAGAGAATAAATGATTTAGTGATAAGGGCCTTATCTGAAAAAATTATTATTTTTATCATCAAAAGGAATATGAATTTAAAAGGAAGATTATTTAGTAGTATCCAAGTCATGACAATTATTGTGCCAACGACCAGTTGTATAATGCGTATATTATGAGTGGAGTATTTAGTGATGTTAAAACTTCACTAATTATCTAGAGTACAATGAGTACCTGAAAGTTCCTATATTATCCTAATAGGTGCATAGTGTTAGATTTATTGTATTAGTTTTCTCACAGGTTGCACAACCTTACTATGATTAAGCTTAGAAAACACCCCTTCATGCATTTTATGTGCGAGTGAGAGAATTTGGAATGTGCCCGTGTGTATGTGATGTGCTACTTCCATATTATGCTAGGAGGAAACGTTGGACATTATTTTTAGACGCCCAATATTTGGAGAGAATTTCAAATTAATTAAGATTTTTATCATAAATAGAATTCTGTGAAGAATCGTAATTAAAATTATGTCTACTAGGACAGACATATTATATTAAGAGTCATACTATACATGGTTGCATAAATCGGAATCGGAATCGGAATCGGTTTTTCAGTGAATCGGAATCGGAATCGGAATCGGTCTGAATCGGCTAAGAATCGGTTCAGTTGAATCGGTCCAAATTAATTTAATCAGTTATATATAATAATTTGACAATTTATAATATAAATATATTAAAATTAAGTATTGATGTTATTTTGATATTATTCTGTGTATTATAGTTTTTGATATTTTTAAATATTTTTTAAGATTTTTTTAAATTATTTCGAATTAATTATTATTTTTGACTCGAGTTAGACTCGAGTCAACTTTTAATTACAAGAATGCCACCGTGCGATTTTTACCCCCCGCCGCCACCGGCGGCCCGGTCGGCGGCGAGTCTCGCGGCGGCGATGTCGGAGGATGTCGGCAGCCCGGCCGGACGAACCGTCGGCGGCCCGGAGCCGGCGGCGGAGTCGGCGGCGATTCGTACGTGCCCGATTCGGTCCGGCCACGGGTGGGCGGCGACGATGCGAGGTCGGCGGCGAGGTCGGCAGCCCGGTCGGCGGCGAGCGCGGAGTCGGGGCGGCACGGCGGAGGCGGAAACCGGGCGGCGGCGGGCGGACGAGCGGCGGCGGTGTCGGGGGAGCGGGTTTGATTTTAGGTTTTTAAAATTCAAATTACCATTTTACCCATGCTTAAATAATTTAATAAAAATCATACCTAGGGTATTTTGGTAATTTCCTAAAAAAACCGATTCCGATTTAAATCGGCCGATTCCGATTCCGATTTAAATCGGTCGGAATCGGCCGAACTCGGCCGATTCCGGGGCCGATTCGGGGCCGCCCGATTCGGCCCCGAAATCGGATCGGCGCGACGCCGATCCGATTTAAATCGGCCGATTCCGCACGGAATCGGCCGATTTCTGCAACACTGATACTATAATTTATCTATAAATAAGACCCAATAATAAGTTTGTCATTATTAATTAGTTGAGAGGGATATCGCTTTTCTACCAGAGATGAGAGTGGGTTTCTGTGGTTTGAGAGAGGGCTTCGGTGCTTTGACCTGGGGATTTAGTTTGTGGAACCAAATTCTTATCAAGTAGAAACAACCTACAAGAACATTTTTTATTCAATTCTGTTACATGATACTTAATTTATCATATTTTGTACTGAAATTCTTGGGATGGAGCTAGGGCTGTTAATTGAGCGGGCTAGCTCGTGAGCATTTGGCGTTTGACTCAACTTGACTCGATTCAAAACTCGACATTTAAATGCTCGAGCTTGAACTCAACAGAACTTGAATCCTATAAGTCGAGCTCGAGTAAGGCAGTGTTCGACTCAACTCGTAGCGCAACTCGAACTCTACTCGATAATATAATATAGTAATATACATAATAATATCATTTGTCTATTCAAAATACATTTAAAATCATAAATAAATATTATTATTGACTACCTACTAAAGGAGGGTGGTGGTGAGGGTGTTTTGTTTTTTGTTTTTTCTTTGTTTTTTTATTAAATTTGGGTCATCATTATAATTGAACGATCCAGATTAAAGTTTGAGACAGAAACATTATCAACCCCCGACTAAGATAATATATATATATATATATATATATATATATATATATTAATAAGTTTAATTGTAGCTAGTTATATTTATTTATATATAATAAAATAACAAAGTAACAAAAATATAGGCATAACTCAATTGGGAGATACTCATATTAAAGACCTAAATTTCACGTGTTCAATCCACACTCATTGCATTATTATTTTTTGTCGGATACATGTACAAGAAAAATAGAAATTGAGTGAGCTAGCTCCCAAATGAGTTGGGTTTCGAGCCAGTTTCAAGCTCATTAAAATAAAATAGTTTAAGTGTATTTGAGCTTGAGTTGAGTTCGAACAACATAAAAAATATTCGAATCGATTTTGAGTATATAGTTCAAAACTCGTTCAATCTTTAGTCAAGTTCAAACGAACTTCGAGCTATTCAAGTAGACTTCGATACTAGTTGAGCTCGGTTTGCTCGCTTATTTAGCAGCGCTAGACGAAGCTTTGTTAGTGGTTTTTTTGTTTTTTTGGCATCATTGATATAAGTTGAGGGTGATGGCAATGATAGTGAAGTGGGATTAGGGGTGTAAACAACCCAAATCTACTCACAAATATTTTATGTTTGGTTCAATCTGGCTTGAACTCGTGTTCGTTAATTTTATGCTCCAAAAATAAGTGGCTCAAAATAGATAGCTCATTGAACAACGATCAGAGCTTGAACTAAGGATTGTTCGGCTCCGCTTAGCTCGAAACTCAAGTTCGATGTATTCAAACTCGAAAAATACTCGGTTCAACTCAACTCGTTAATACTATTAAGATCACATTGAACTTATATAATGTTAAAATTTTTTTGATCTTATATAAATCAAGTATGGGCCAAATATAAACATTTACTTAGCTCGAAAATATAGTGAGCCGAATACGAGTTAAGCCTAAATACTATAAATTTTAAACGAGCTTGACTCGACCTATAAATACATCAAAACTCATCAAACATTTAAATAAGCTTAAATATATTAATCAAAAATCACGTCGAATTCAAAAATAACCCGACTCGGCTCGCCTACGGTCCTCTGTGAGTTGGACGTGTTCGTTTTTCTGTTTCTTTCTTTTGCCGGCTACTCATGGCTGTGTGGTTCTTCTATGACCTCGGCAGCAGCAGTGGAGTGGAAGGGCTTATCCAGCGATGCAAATCCCTAGCTCAAATCAAGCACCTCCATTTGCATCTTTTGGAAACTACCCCTCCCGTACCAAGCTTCTCCAGCACTGCGCCGTCTCTTCGTGATCTGCAATGGGAAGCACTATGGTTCTGTAGTGGACCTTTTAGGTAGATCTGGGTGGCTGGATAAGGCTCTTCAAGTTATCACTAGTATGCCATTTGAGCCTGATGCCGTGCTTTGGCAATGCCTTTTAGGGGCATGCAAAACTTATCGTAACATTGGGCTTGCTGAATTGGCCTCACAATAGCTTAGTGAATTGGGATCCTGTAGCTGTGGGAACTTTGTTCTCATGCTAATCTGTATGCAGCTAATGAAAGATGGGATGATGTTGGTTGAGTTAGGGAGGCAATGAAGAGTAAAGATGTAAGAAAAGTGCCCGGCTTTAGCTACGTTGAAGTGAAAGGTGTGATGCATAGATTTATAAATGGATATCATACTCATGTTCATAGTAACGTGACACATGCTAAATTGGATGAGATTAATTTTAGAATCCAGGCATAAGGTTATGTGCCTAGAACTCTGAATGTGCTGCACGATATCTGTGAAGAGGAGAAAGAAAATGCTCTGCTCTATCATAGCGAGAAGTTGGCTTTGGCCTATGGCTTGATCAATACCGAGGAAGGAGAATTGCTGCAAGTGATTAAGAACCTCAAGATTTGTGGCGACTGTCATGTTGTATTCAGTCATGTCTCAAAGTCTTATGGCAGAGAACTGATCCTTAGGGACCGCTCACGATTTCGTCTGTTCAAGCGGGGTTCTTGCTCATGTGGCGATTACTGGTGATGGCATGCTCAATTAGGAATGCATATTTTGAATGTATTGAAAAGGTGGAACACACGGCATACTTCCCTCTTTCACACTTTTGATAAGAAATAAATGCGATTACCTTTTGATATGTATACTGAAGTTTACAAAGTTGCGGTATGGTTATTTCCACTCATCATCATCATCATTTCCCCAAACAATTGGGGTCAAGGACACGATCTTATTTCTCCATTCATTGCAATTAAGTCTTGTGAACATTGCTTGTTCAACAAGTGTTGCTGCGTTTAGATAATTTTTACACTTGACTGAGGTGTGATCATATGTGGTTTCTGAGTAATTTGCATCAATGATCTAGTATGTGCTTTATGACCTTCTTTAACTTTTTTAGGTAGCTCAATTTTTAATTATCAACTGCTTTTCAGAATCCTCTCTCTCTCTCTCTCTCTGAGGAAACTTCTGCTTGGCATAGGAGGAGCCGCAGTTTCTATTCTGCATGGAGGTATATTCAAGCTTAAAATAATAGCAACTGTTTTCTATTCCTTTCCCTATAACTCTCACTTAAACTGACTTATTTTTGGATTGTCAACTTTGGTACCCAGATCAATTAGCTGAAACATCTACATGCTTTCGTTGGGTTTGACGAAGCCGCTATAATACCATCTAACGCTTCAGGAAGCCTAGCTTTACAGGTATCTCCTTGGATGTCATTCTCGTGCTATATTTTATGTAGCCAAAAAATTTGTACGTCCATCTTTATGCATGGCAAGTTGATCTTTGCAGTTTAATTCCTCTGGAAAATCATGTGTTTTCTCCTTAATATGATGAACAAGGACCCTTAATCAGCTGTAGTTATAATTGTGTGGATATGTAGAGTGATTTCTCCAGAATAGAATCCTGTTGTTTGTTGGCTTGCCGGTCAAAATGTGGTATTTCCCCTTTGTCTGGAATCTGAAATTAGCTTAATTCATTTTGAAGTAGCAATTGCATCTTCCTGTTATTTGGGTGCCAAAAAAAGACTTGTTATTTTGTGCAGTACAAGTCCTGATTAATGTATTTGCTACAAATAGAGGTGTGGAGGCCATTTAAACAGTCTGCAATATCTCCTTTTTGTTTTATATATAACATAGCTAGCACTTTTCAGAGCATTATAAGATTGCCACTAATATCTTGCTTTGTTTCATGATATTCGCACTGTTATATTTCTTTTTATTTAGAAGGCTACAACTGCACCGTCAAACAGGTCTGACTGGGGGTGTGAGGGTTTCATTAATTAACAACCAGTGATTAATAAGTGGAAATGGGAAGGATCCTGAGACGAAAATGCATCTTTGCTGTGCCATTCAAGAAGAAATCCAGGACAACCAGACATGGATATATGCAGAGTTTGATAGTGGAATTTGATGTAGTGCTTACCGTGTTATATCAACTCAATCCAAAGGAATTGATTGCAAAAAGAGTTTGGTCCTGCTTTCATAAACGAAGACTTATCATAGCTCTCTTTAAGTTATAAACTTTCAGAAATGGACCCTTCTATGTGTGATTACTATAACCTTGTTGGAAGTGTGACGGAGTGTTTTTTACGGTAGAACCTCTCTCTTTATAATGTTATTCCATTATGAAAAAACTTCACATTACTGTATTGGGTGGTCTATGAGTACTGATAATGTAGCTCGCTTCCTTGCAAAATTTGATAGAAGCGGCCATTCTCATGTTATTAGTGAATTCTCTACCAGAGGGAACATTGTTTCATTTACCGAGAAAAATTGATGTGGAAAATTCCTGCTAAATTCGTCAAAGTACCCCATCTCAATACAGAAGCAGTGTTAATGGATAAGAAGCAAAAGCTATACAACTTGCTTATTCCATTAAAATGGAAAGAAGATAGAATGCTTGCACAATGCTATGCATGTTTCAGTACTCAAGTCCATCCATCTAATTTCCTCTTTACCTGTTACACGAGTGGCATTAAAACTCACTTCATCAAACAAGTTCGCTTTCGATTTTGCGTGTGTACAGTTTTTTTCATGGGCATACATACAGACGATCCAAAAGTTGGTTTTGCAAAAGCCAAAATCAATGTTTAACAATTACTCAAAAAAAATACCCAATACCAGTCAAGCGATGCTAGCTAGACCTATAACCTAATTGACATCAAATAGTCTCCCTCAAGACACTATGCAAATGCCTTTTATAAAGCAAAGATGATCAGAACATCAGATCATCAAAACATCCAAAACCATAGAGCTGCATTTATATGATTTACAATACAGGAATAGATTCCCATGCAATTCTGCTAACCTACATTTACAAAATTCTGATGGGCTTCATACCCTGACTCACCTTTAATATCAAAATACACCTGCCCAACGACAATTAAAAAGGGAACCAGGTGACACGACTGTTCTAAATTAATGGCGCCCAAATTAAATACATTTAATTGCTCAGTTTAAGAAGTGTAGCTCAGATAACCAGGAGTGTGAGCAGCATCTGTTGATATCAACATGGAAGTGGCCTTCATGTGAATAAATAGTCAAAGCATCGACATAATTTCTTTGTTCCCGATCATGAAAGAATATTTTACAACTTGGCCAAACCAGTATTACGCCTCAGCCACCTCAACAGGCTCCTCATCCGTGCTTTCAACAGAGTACAATCTCTTCAGGTAGATCTTCCATAGTATCAGTTTCAGATTGTGCCTGTTTTTTATCTTCTGTCTCGTGCATTAATTTTTCTCGAAGCTTCATCATGAGCTCTTCTCTGGCTCCAGGATTCTCATCAAAGTATCGCCTGATTGCATCTTTGCCACGAAAGCTCTTCCCATTCAATGAGTACATTGCACCACCACCTTTCGCAACAAACTTATGCTTTAATCCCAATTCTATAACTTCTGAATCTCGGGAGATTCCTTTACCAAATTCAATTTCAAACTGAGCAGTCTTGAAAGGAGGAGCAAGTTTGTTCTTCACAATCTTCACAAGAACTTGGCTTCCAATAGCCTACAAGTCAACATAAAACCAAGTGTTTTACTGGGCCACTAAGCAGAAAAATTAGTAGTACCTTAAAATCTAAATGCAAACTGATATTAAAAGGTGACAGAGGAAGGCAAGAAGAGGCCACAAGTCACTGTCTCTTTATGTCATTCTTCGTGATGCAGCCCTCAAATAATATGAGGTAAGCATTAATTTCCACAAGAAGATAATAGCAAAAGATCAATAAGATGCTGAAATTCCAGGGTAAGGTTGGCATCAAATTCAGCAAATCTAAAAGAGCATGACAGGCTAAAATGATCAAAATGGCTTATGTCAAACAAGTTTCATAATGGCTCACACATTTCATGGGTAGTCTAATATATAAATACATACAGTGACACCAAGATATGCAGGAAGAATCAAGTACAGCTAAAAAGAAACACGTAAAAAACATCCTTATCATTAAAAAAAGTTTCTAAAAGATGTCCTCAAGTACATAAAACTGCATGTCAATTAGGATTGAGACTCACCTCCTCTCCCTTCTTCACTAAGCCGATTCTCTTGATATTTAGACGGATGGATGCATAAAACTTTAAGGCATTTCCTCCTGATGTAACTTCTGTTGGCCCGCCAAACCCTCCAAATGTGCTAAGTTTAGACCTGACCTAAATATTTTGAATATTCAAGTAAGTAGCTATTTCCAAAATTATGCTTGTGCGTCTTGACATATCCTACTGCTAGTTGTATTAGAAGAAAATACTCAAAATAAGATACACATCTAAGAATCCCCAAAGAATCATATTAACTAACTTACAACAAGCAACAACAGGACTAACATAATAAGCATTAAATAAAAAAGCCACCATAAAGCTTCAATGTGCATGGGGGGTAGTAAAGCAATCTTCCAGATAAAAACAAACGACCATGACTATATACACCAGAACTTGAGAGGAAGAACCACCACTGTCACATATTTTTAACTTTTTCTTTTTGGATAAAGCACTCATTCTAAAGAAACTAAACAGCACAGGCGTAGGATAATATGACCTGTAACGTAGTAGATAAGCAACAAAACACATCACTAAAAATTCTATTCCTAGGATCTAGTAACAATTGTAATATGTTAGATACACCATCTTATTTTACTTTCATATTGCGATGAATGTCTCCTACACTGACCTGATTTATAAAAATCAATATGGTCTGGGAGAGTGATAAGGAATGGCTCAATTTACGAAGGGCTTGACTCATCAACCTTGCTTGCAATGCCATATGTGCATCCCCCATCTCACCTTCAAGTTCACTTTTAGGAACAAGAGCTGCTACCTTCCGAGCAAGAGACATAAATCACAATATAAAAGTATCAGCAGGACAAAATTGAGGAAATGCACCTTAAGGATTGAATAATAATCCAAGACAAGATATAAATGGAGGGAATGTTCCTTCAGCTACTGCTAAACACAGAATAAAAAGTATATTTGCGCTAACTACTAACACACTCATACAGTGTCTACTTATAAATATAATTGAAGTGAAATATGGTTCAAAAGAATTAGCTATACTCACACTATCAACAACAACAACATCAACAGCACCACTCCGGATCAAAGTGTCAACAAGGCTTAAAGCTTGCTCACCACTATCCGGCTGTGACAAAAGAAGGTTATCAGTTTTCACACCAATGGCCTCAGCTAACGCTGGATCAAGAGCATGCTCTGCATCCACAAAAGCACAATACCCTGCAAAAAGAATTTACTTGAGATCATGAAGTAAGAAAGAAGAAAACAGGAAAAAAGAAAATTCTTCAATCATAATCTAAGAGCCCTTTGTTGTAAGAGGAAAGATAAGCATAACCTATATCTGAAATACAATAGGAAGAAAACCCCCTAGACAGATGCACACTGATTTGTAAAAGCGATCAGCAAATTTTTCAGGCGTTGGCAGATGCATATTAAATACAGGAGGTAGGTTGTGGCATTCAAGTATAAGACATAGCCTTCCTTAATGCATAAGGATCATTTTTTTAGCAAATCAAATATTCCTTCTCTATAACATTAACTTCATTGTTTCTACATTAACATAATGATATATATATATACATACCTCCATACTTTTGTGCTTCTGCAATTGCATGAAGGGCCAGAGTTGTTTTCCCAGAAGCTTCAGGCCCATATATCTCTACTACACGCCCCTAAATCAAAAGCTAAGTTGATTAGAAGTGGAGACAACAGTTCGTTAGTTCCTCAACTGGCACTAAAAATATTATTAAAAAAAGTAGAGAAATGAATTATTGAGTGACCAAAGTTCCAGTAAGTGAACAACTAATAGAACCACCTCAGGCTGCATACAAAATATGCTACTTTAAAAAGCAAGAAACTTTACCTTGGGAAGACCACCAATTCCCAGGGCTATGTCAAGTGCAAAAGAACCAGACGAAATTACAGGAACTTGTCTAGGGCCCACAGAGCGGCCAAGCCACATAATGGCACCTTTCCCAAATGATGCAGTAATTTGATCTAATGCCTGCTGCAAAGCCAAATCCTTTTTGGATAGATTGTCATCACTTGATTCGCTTCCATCTGATCTTGATCTTCTCTTTCCTAAAAACAAGAATATTCACATTAGTGCATATTCAACATTCTACACAGAGGACACTGGGATGTAGAAGTAAAAGAAATTGTGAATAAGACAAGCAGACGCATTGTCACAAAAGCATAGAAAACACAGTCTTCTTCTTCTGATCTTCTTCTTCTTCTTCTTATTATTATTATTATTAGTATCAATTCTTGCTTCTAGCTTTTTTGTTTTCTGCTTCTACTAATTGGTTCTTTTCACTTCTAGCTTCTTTTATTCTTTCTTCTTCCGCCTGCTCTTTTCTTCTTGCTTCTTATTCTCACTTCTTGCTCCTTTCTTCTTGTTTAGTATTCTTCTTTCTTCTTGCTTCTAATCCTTCATTCTTCTTGCTTCTTGTTTTCCATTCTTCTTGCTTCTTATTTTTCTTTCTTCTTGCTTCTTGCCTCTTCTTCTTCCTTCTTGATTTTCATCCTCCTTCTTGCTCTTGCTTTTTCTTCCTACTTCTTATTGCTCCCTGTTTCTTCTTGCTTCATTCTTCTTACTTCTCATTATTCTTGCTTCTTGCTTCTTGCTTCTTCATTCTTGCTTCTGACTTCTTTCTAAAATATATTATGATGCAAAGTATCTTGATGCCAGCGCAGCTTTGGTTAATACAGAGGCACAATTTATTGCAAAATTGATTGTAGTTCTAACTATATCACTGCATGTTAATGACCAATGTATCATCGTCCCATCATTTGTTGATCCATTTACCAGAGTATGCTGATCAGATTGTGAATTTGTGTGAATTTTCATGTGATTGCTCTCACGTTTAAATCAATGTCACGAGCCTCATAGAAAAACAAAAGAACATAATCCATGCCGAGTTACATGAAGATTTAATTTAACATCATCAATGTCACACACCTTCCATGTCTTGATAAAGTGCGTGATATTGTTTTATTCAATTAATAATATTCACTTATCACAGAGCTGGTAACTAAGAAATCTACTTTGATTCTCCATAAATGCAATGAAAAAATAGATGATCTATGCATCTAACAATAACAATTCATGGATTTGATTTCATGAGAAAAGTGATCCACATAAAGTTAGCACGATCAGTTACACGCGACAAGCACCTTTAGTAGAGAAGCTACAGAAATGAACTCCGAGGGCCCATGATTCTGTATCTGCAACTCTGACAGCATAGCAAGAAACATGGTAAGATGTTGTCAACGATCAAGTCAATAAGAACAACAAAACAAGCAACAGCTGCCTCAAGCAATAACAATAGCTGGCATGAATGACACTGTGATCACAGGCATAGTTAATTAAAAAGATAATGAATACTTCCTCGGTAATCAAAGGTCACACCTTAACAACTAAATCAGCATTCCATATCCAAAAATAAAGCTAATTGTTTATCAAAGTAGTCACAGAGGCGTCCAAAAATGAAAAAAACAAAATTTCATCCTCACTATCCATTCATCAATCTTGCAACTTTTTCAAAAATAAATAAATAAATAAATAAAATGTATCGTTTACATAAAATCTACCAATGCCCATGAATCAATACTGGCCACCCAAACTTCATATTGTTAAAATCCACAATAACGAGCAACGAGCAACATTGAAACATCGCATTGAGCCGAAACTTTAAAAAAATCAAATCTTTCCCACTACAATGGTGACCTCAAAGCATTGCAATCGGTTGCCCGCAACAAACTACACACACGTACAACAATAACAACAATACAGCAACCACTCACCTCCTGTGTGAGAAGAAGGCGCCGCACCGACGCCATACGAAGGAGCCTCGCCATCACGCTCCCCTGGCCCCTTTCCCCACCAAATCAAGCTTCAATTACATCAACAGAGAGAGGACGAGGAAGAGAAGAAGGAATGAGGAACAAAAGATGGTAGCTTCTTGGATGATTGTCAAGGAAATGACGGAAAGAGGTTGGGAAATTGGATTGCTGGCGGCCATGGTTTAGGGTTTACGGTCGGGAGAGAAGAATTCTCATTTTTTCGGGGTTTTGTCGGAGGGCACGCTGTCCTTTTTTTATTAATTTTAGTTTCATTTATATCTAAAATTATCGTGACAAGCTTAATTAAACTGAATTAGATAGAATTAAATTAAATTATGGGTCTACAATCTTACATAATCAGTGGGTTTTGTAGGGTTAAGCAATCGGTTAGTTCGGTTCCGAACCAAACTATCGAACTAGCATTTTTAGAACACACCCGATCTTCCCTAAACCGAATCGATAATTGATCGAAAAATTTTAGTTAGGTTAAAAATGATTGTAATAAATATGTTAAAATTAATTATAATTTGATGATAAATAAAATATAAACATGATTTAACCATCGTAATCATATCAAAAAATTTTTTATATATAGATATGATATTAAACATCTCAAATAAATTATCAATAAATTAAAAATAATCAAATGATAATCTACATAAAACATGAATATTAAAGTTTTTTAAAAAAATATTGGTTTTTCAAGTTCGGTTCGAACCTAACCAAATTTCCTTATATTGGGTTCAATTACCAAATGTTAAAAATTAACCCAAACCAAAATTTTAAAAGTTACTTCGGTCCTAACGGATGTATGCTTAGTTGTTATCCAACTTTAGTAGACAATGAATTTTGGCCATTTTTTGAAATTTTGGCATTTAACACCTCACACCATCATTACCTATTTTAAAATTTTTTAAAAATATATTTAGATATTTTAAAATTAATTTGTATTGTAATTATTTTAATAATTAAAATCAAATTAAGGGTTAGAAGCATTAGGTTAATTTAAAATTTTATAATTATCTTTATTTTTTAATTTTTAATTTATCTACGTGAGTTTTAAGTAGTGGGATTTACTAAATTTATCTAAATAAAAAGTATAGCTCGTATAAGCTATATGAGTTGTAGCTCATATATAAAATTAAGACTCAATTATATTTTTGCAAGTTGTACTTTGTATATAAGTCTGCCAAATAATATAAAACACAAAAAAGTTTAAATAAAAATTTATATTTATTGGCTTTGGATCCTCATTGGTTAGGCTTTTTAAACTAAATACAAACTTAAAACTGATATGAAACAAGTATTAATAGATGAGTCTTATAAAAAATGAGCAATAATTTATATAATTTATATAAGCTATACTTTTGATTTGGAGTAATGTAGTGGGTCTTTATACTTATAGATAAATAGAAAAATAAATAATAATTAAATAAATAAATAAAAAGGATAATTACAAAATTTTAACTCAATCTAATACTTTTAACCATTTTATCTTAATTATCAAATTAATTGTAATAAAAGCTAATTTCAAAATATTTTAAAACTAATGAATTTTTTAAAATCTAAAATTAGGTCATAATGATGTCAAAAAAATTATTGACCTCCTACTTATACATTGCATTATTATTATTATATATTGTTTTATCAGACCAATTAAAGAGAGGTGTAGCTCACCCTAATTTTTCCTCTAATAGAAATTCAAACTTTATATTTTGAAACAAATTTGGCTCCCCTATATAGCGATCCCCGTAGGAAACGTGGTCCTCCCCACTGTTGATGATCAGGATCAATTACCGTGGGGATGCCCATCAGTGTCCTTGCTAGAAGGAGCTAACACTCATTTCAATATTTTGAGGTTGAGGAGGATCGGATATGCAAAATCGACATAAGACATGTTTTATTTCCTCAAGGGTGGATAATTAAACATTTTTTTTGTCATGGCAAAGTACATTAATCAACGTTTTACTCTCTCTCTCTATATATAGAGAGAGAGAGAGTAGAACGTTGATTAATGTACTTTTCCATGACAAAAAATGTTATATATATATATATATATGATAGCCTAGGGGTGATTGCAGGAAAATTTTTATTGTATTAGACGGTTCAAATCTATTTTCTTAAAAAAAATAAAAACTTCCCCTCTTCCCTCCCATTGTTGTCTACGCTGCCGCTACCGCCGCCGTACTCCCCCACTGGTGCTCGCACCCACCATCGAGCCTCCGCCCTCAGTTGGGCTCATGCCCTCTGCCACACCCTCGCCTCTGCCCATGCCTCCCTCCTCACTGTGCCCATGCCCTCCACACCCATGCCCGCACCCACTGTTGAGGCCGTGCCGATGCCCACCATTGAGCCCCCGCCCACGCTTGCGCTCGCGCCCTCCACCAAGCCCTCGCCACACCCACACCTCCGCCCACACTTTCTACACCCACGCTCGCACCCACTGCCGAGCCCCGCCCACGCGCTCAGCCACACTCACGCCTTCAGCCGCGCTCATGCCCTCCACCGCTCCCTTGCCTCCACCCACGCCTTTGCTGTAAAACCCACGATTCGAGTCAGGGTTTTATATTCAGAACCGGTCGGTTCGACCGTTATTTTCGAGTCGAGTCAGTTTCAGAACACGTGTACTGAGCCAACGCCGGTCTCGTGTATGAGCCATGAGGGTCATGTGTACCCAAGTATATGATGATAACGTCATGAACACAGCAGGAAAGAATGAGTTATCAGAATATATGAGAGTATGCAGTTCATTTTTTTTATTATGATATATAATGGATCGTAGAATTAGTTTTAGGCCGTTTACCGCGTTAGGACGCGTTACGGGCATTTGGGTGGGTTGATAGTTCTAGAGCATATCATTATGATTTTTTTGGTGTTGTTTGATTTTATGGGATTTTTCCCATATTTTTTTGGAATTTTTACGACTTAAATATTATTTTTGACTCGAGTCGGAGACGAGTCAAGTAATATTTACGACTTTGCCACCACACACCCCCGCGCCCTTATCTTCTTCTTCCCCAAACCCTCGCCCGCCGCGCCGCCCCTGTTCGCGCGCCACCGCCGCCACGGCCGACGCCGCCTGGCCGCCGATCGACGGCGCCCAGCCCGGCCACGGCGTGGCCCTGCCACCCCGACCAGGCCCGGCCACGAGTTGGCCGCCGCGACGCGAGGAAGCCGCGCCTTTGCGTCGTGCTTCTGTCGCCAATCGTGCCGCTGGGCACCGTCGCCGCTGCGATCCAGCAGTCGCCTCGGCACCCTCGATCCCTCAGCCGCCTTTCCCGACCGGAGCGGAGGCCATCGCCGGCCTGGCCGGCCGGATTTAGCGACCCATCGCCGCCGCTCTATTTTATGCATTTTCTGGCGAGCCGCCACCTCCGTTGGCCGCGTCGACCTCGTAGATGAGTCGGGCTCGCCGAGCCGGTTCCGAGGGTACCCAACACGACCACTTTCCGGCCAGTAGACGCCGCCGGCGATTGTCGCCGGAAAACCACCGGAAGCCGCCGGAAAACCGCCAGTAGCTGCCGGAAAACCGGAATTTCTGGAATTCGCCGGAATTCACTGGATCTTCCGCGGGGCTCACCCAGTCGAGCCCGATCGAACGTCGGACGCCGGGGAGCGCCGAATTCGAGCTCCGAGACACGCGACAGAACCCTAGCCGTCGCCGATTGCCGACGATGTGAGGTATAATTACCTCCAATTGATTATTTAAATTGATGATTGTTAGCATAACATGATAGGATTGAGTGATTCCCATGATAGAAGTCTGAGCATGAAAGAAGTAATGATATGTATGATATGATTGGTAATGAGTAAATATTAAGTGATCCGATGATGTAAAGTAAATTTGAGCATGTTAATCGGGTACGATGTAACTTAGGAAAAACACAGTAAAATTGGTATGAATAATATTAGTTAGAAGTATTTTCATATTTATGATTATTTGATTGTTGATTGACGGTCATTGTGTGTGATTCATCATTTAGTTAGCGGGCGTTAGTATTTAGTTTTGATGTGTAGGTACGGAGTAGGAGCTCGCCGCCTAGGCGCGATGACACGCTTGGAGCTTCTACCAGGTCCGTTTAGGACTCGTCTGTTTTACTCTTTTCTATTGTATGTTTGTTTTAATGCCTACAGGACGAGTTAAGTGGCGCTTTATCGGATCCCACTTAACTCGGGCCATTTAACCAAATAGTTTTCCGGATTAATAACCCCTCGAGGATGAGATCCCTCGAGGATGATTTCGAAAACAAGATCCACCACAAGTTGCCTTCGGGCCTATTATATAAATCCCTACCCAGCCCTATATATATGTAGTTTTCGCGTTTTTAGTGAGACGAGAGATGGAGAAATCGACTGCACGTACCATGCAGAGGATGCCGTGACAGTCAAAGCGGGCTCTGGATTAGTGCCAGCGGACTGTTCCATTCCCGAGGGATCCTGACAACTCCGCGTTTGAGTTCCTCACACCCGGAGAACGTGGAGGTTTACGGGTACTGTTTAGTACAGCGCATGTCCGGACTTGTGGTTCAAAGGGTACTAAAGGCGACTGCCTGAGAGTACTCGGCCTTCGTGCTCAAGGCCAGGAGAAATATGGAGGTAAGGAGAGGGCTTAGGATAAAGTTTCACGAGAAGTACTGAAAAAGAAGTGTCGAGAGTGGCACAGTACCAGCAGCAGATCAGTAAGTTCGGGATGCTACCGGGTCTGCAGCCCAGTGGCTCCTCAGTAGTGCCCTTCAGAGTGTTCACGTGGAGTATATGATGTTTTCTTTCATATGAGAGTTTGCTCTCATAGCCAGCTTGTTATAGTTATTTTATTTTCCGGACCAGTAACACTTGTTACTGACGTGTTTTTATACTATATGTAGGTAATAATCACGAGTTGGAGGAGCCAGCTTGGACGGAGGAGCAATGAGGTCTTGTGCACACACACATGTTAGATTTCTGAATGTTTAATATTGTATTGTTATGTTATTATATTGTGAATGACATGTTTCAAATGCATGAGACATGATAAGAATGTGAACATGATCAGAGATGCGCAGCGGAAGCGTGGTGGGTTGAAACCCCAGCTTCAGAATGAATTCATAATATGTTAGATTTTGTGTGAATGAAATCATGGATGCATGTGTATATATTTATATATATATATTATTTTGACATGGTGGGCCCATAATTACACTTTTAGGGGAGACCCTGACGGTTTTATTTCAGGATTTTTACTCGTAATTGTAATGATGCTGAAAATTGATTGCATGTCATCCATGTAGTATCCTGTTAGGGTTTTATGCATTCATACATACATATAGCAAGTTGGATTTTCATCTTAAGACGCCGAGATTGGATCCGCACGAGTTAGGTTCGGGTTAGCCGACCTAACCGGGGCCTGTAACATGCCGGTTTGGTTCACGAGTGTGAACCGGATTTTGGGTGTTACATCTGCCCACACCCATGCCCATCGTTGAGCCCCCACCCGCACCCCCTCCCCCTCGCCTCGGCCCATGCCCTCCTCGCCACACCCACGCCCATGCCTTTGAGGACGGCAAGGGTGTCAGTGGCGGTGGGGGAGCCCCAAGACGGCAGACGACAGGGGCGGCAGCGGTGTGGACGACAGTGGTAGGGAGGAGGGAGTATTTTTTTTAAAGAAAATAGATCTCCAGTTTCTCCCTCATGGTTATAAGGTCCACATTTTTAGTATTGCTGTTTTGTTTTCTGGTTTACTCTTGCGGGATCTTGATGCATGCATGCCGACAGTGATTAAATGAATAGTTTTTTGGTTTCATGTTGGTCAGATTAGATGCATGGATGGAAAGCTTCCACTGACTGCTGCTCCGGGGGTTGGCCCGCCATCAGCATCACTTGCTCAGAGGACCGTATTTTACGAATTGTCTAATCTGCGGACAGTCAAGAGCTCCAACAACCAACTCACTGGTCCCTTGCCATCCCTGGGACTGTAAAACCCGTGATTCGAATTAGGGTTTTATAATCTAAACCGGGCAGCTTGACCGTTATTTTTAATCGAGTCAAGTTTTAATTACGAGACGACCATTCGTTTTTCTCACCGACCATTCATTTTTCTCAACTAACCATTCATTTTTCTCACCCTAATATCTATTTATTCCACACTTCTAACACTGTCACCATCCAGCCACCACCATCCTTCTCACCAAACTTTTTCTTCTTTTTCTTTCTTCTATTTTCCCCCAAGATTCTCACTCAAACTGGCCACAACCTTGTCGCCATCGTCACATGACTGACAATTAGGTACGGAGTTGGAACTCACTGCATAGGCGCGAAGACAGGCTCGGAGCTTTTACCAGGTCCGGTTAGGACTCGTTTCCTATTTTACGATCTATTCTATTATGTATTGCTTTAATATTTGTAGGACGAGTTAAGTGGCATTTTATCGGATCCCACTTAGCTCGGGTCATTTAGTTGAATAGTTTTTTGGATTAATAACCCTCAAGGATGAAATCCTTCGATGAAGTTTTCAAAAACAAGATCTACCACAAGTTGCCTTCGGGCCTATTATATAAACCCCTACCCAGACCTATATACATGTAGTATTTGTATTTTCAATGAGGCAAATTCAACAACCATACTATGCGAGAGGGTATGTGCCCGTCAAAGCCAGAAACACCGACAACTGTGCTGTGAGTGGGTACAGAGGTAAGGAAAATGGCTTAGGATATAATAATAGTCCCACGGGACGAGAAAAGTAAAATGAGAAAATGTAGAGAGAGACATCAGCAGCAACAGATCAGTTCAGTTAAAGATGCTTTCAGTTTAGTAGATGCTCTTTAGAGAGTTCAAAAATGTTTTCTTTTATATGAGAGTTTGCTCTCATAGCCAATTTAATATTAGTTATATTTTGGACCAGTACTCGTTACTGACGTATTTTTATAATATATTTAGGTGATAATCATGAGTAGGATGAACTAGCCTGAACGAAGGAGCATAATAATGTAAGTGATAATCATGAGTAGGATGAACCAGCCTGAACGGAGGAGAGTGACGTCTCTTGCATACACACATGTTAGACGATAGAATGTTTATATTTTGTTTATGTTATCATTATATTGAAAATGATGTGATGTGATGTAATGAAAGGTATGATAATATGATTGTGATATTATGATTTGAAAGCAGATATTAACGTGCAAATTAAATGATAAAAGTGATATTTAAAAAGAATGAACAGGTGGGTCGAGATCAAAACGTAGAATATTTTAAGGTGACAGAATTAAATGTTTATGTAAAAAATATGATGTAATGAATGTATATTAATTTATGTAATTATATATGTTATTTTGATAGGGTGGTCCTTAATTACATATTTAGCAAAAACTCTATCCATCTTATTTAATGAATTTTATCAATTTTCATTGAAATTATTTTGGTATGCAAATTAGTTATCATGTTATCCATACAATTATGTTAGGGATCCGTGTATTCATCCATCAAGGACCACTTATCCATCAAGGACCACAGGGTTGGGTTTGAGTTAGCCGACTTAACCGGGACCAGTAACATTCCAGTTCGATTTTCGAGCATAAACCGGATTTGGGGTGTTACAAGGACAACTCCCCTCCCTCGTATCCATCTCCGTGTCAAAGAACTAGCTATCCCACTGCTTACCGACAAGTCTGCAGACAAGTTTGCCTACCGTCAAGCTCAACAACAACCAATGCAGTGGGGAAATCCTGAGTCTTTGGCTGGGCTAAACTATCCATCGTCCTTGGACTTGAGCAACAACCCGGCTGGAGGGGCAGATACCTGCTGGTATCAGCTCCTTCGGCGTGCGTGCCTTTGAGCACAACAAGTGCCTCTGCGACAGCCCTTTCCGTCCATGCCCTTGCTGCGAATGCTCCGAGATCCTCAAAACTCATCTTACCGCCATGTAACTTGACGGCAGTTCTCTTGTGCACTTAGAGACTGATAATATAATGATGCATGGAAGCAAATACATATCTATCTATTTATAAACTGCTTCTCCTGGAATTCATAAATAAATTAAAATTATGTTATTATTTTAATGGACATAATATTTAATAAGTAATTATATAATTGTATAATTATATATATATATATCATATTAAGCAAATAAAATTCATCATAAAAGTATTATAAAATTATGATAATTAATATAAAATATATATTTATAACTTTTTAAAATGCTAGTTAATTAGGTTCGGTTATGTTCCGAACCGATATATAAATGTGGGACTCATTTCTCTACTTGCCAACCAAAAATCGAACCGAATTATTTTAGAACCGAACAAAATTGCTTATTCGATTTTATTCGGTTTAATTTTCAGTTTTCGCCTTACAAGTTATAAATATAGGAAAATTGT